>CM076410.1:961446-1073175 GCA_038363315.1 Mugilogobius chulae | reverse complement strand
TGCCGCGGCGCGTCTTCGGACAGACATGCGGCGGCACTAGCGTGGAGTCGGCGGTACGCGGCAGCTGTGGGCTTCTTTCCAAAAAACCATTGCATATTAGAGACTCGAGTTTCTCAGTGGTCGCGCGCCCGTCCGTCCGTCAGCGGCAGCGCGGTGTGTCCGCGCGCAGTGCTTCCCGATCCGCGCTGGTTCTGCTGTGCGCTCCGAATCACTGCGGGGAATCTCTGCGCGCGCTCTTCACAAACTCTGATGAATATTTGATCCACGCGCGCGCTGCGTCAGACTCGCGCGGAACCACCGCTGACGCAGGGGACGTCTCTCCCTCTCTCTCGCCCCCCGACTCTCTCCCTCTCTCTCTCTCTCTCTCTCTCTCTCTCTCTCTCTCTCTCTCTCTCTCCCCCCTCATCTCTCTCTCTCTCTCTCTCTCTCTCTCTCTCTCCGCGGTAAGCGCGAGGAGTCTATCGAGTCTCGTGAGCATCACACACGAGGTGATGAACCCTTCGAGACTCTGTTGAGACACAAAAGAACAATAGCTATTTTACTCGGGGCATGAGAATCGTGATAAATGAAGTAAACGTTACGGTCAACTGACTTTGAAAAACCTATCGACCCATTTTATGTCTATCTTTAGAAAGAAGAACCCAGTTTTACATAAGTGTCTCCCTCTCTGAGGATCCTCTGAATTCTGGTTGCGCCTGCCTGGTGTTGACAGAATGTGCATATGACGCAGTGGCGCGTGGAATCCCTGTTTTTACGCAGTTCCCCACGTGCGTCCCACGCGGGCTCAGTGCGTGGGCTGAACACGCGCTGCTGCAGCAGGTGTTTTTCTCTTTGCAGTCAACAGTGAGCACACTGGTGCACCTGTTGCGTCACGAAGCTGTTCAGACCTGTTTAGTCCCAGGACGTGCTCTCTGTCCGCGGTGCTGAAACCTTCGATTAAAAGACCCACGACGGCGAGATAATAATGAATGATGTTGAGTTCTAGAAGATAGGATTAAATGTGCTTAACTCACAACAATTTGGTATAGGCCTATTAATACATATAGTCAAGTATCCTAGTAGCCTATAAGTTTGTGACAAAAAAATGGAAAACATGTTTAAAATAGGCCTATCAGAAGAAAAGAGTTGTAAAATAATGACACATGACATGATCACAGGAAGACAAGAACATTTTGCATTTTCTCATAAACTTAACAAAATTACTGTGTTGTAATCTATTTATAATTTGAACCTTAGCTGTCTTCACCAATTTTATTACATAGTTACCAGGCAAATTTTTGATGTCATCATTAATAAGTAAATAAACTGCTTTAAATTGTTCCTCTCAGTAATATTTAGGCCTAATGATCTTTGTTTATTAACTGATAGCCTATATAAACAGGCCTACATTTAGCCTAGGTGATATTGCACTTGCTAAATAAATACATAAAATACAAATAAGTTAGTAAATACATTAATTTATTAACAGCAGCGACAATAAATAACTTACTAATAAAAAAAAAACATGTTGCGCTTGCCTGCAGTTCCTGTTTCCGCGCCGCAGAGGTCAGTGTTGGACCAAACAGGAAGTGAATCTGGGTCATGTTTTGAGCCGCGGCCACGACAGTTTCTCGTCTGTATAAGGTAATTTTACTCATATTCCACTTTAAACCTCTTCAACACTGTTCATTTACGCGTGTCCCTGTTGTCTCTGCACATTTCCTCAGTGTTGTCGCGGTGATGGAGCGGTGTTGTAGGTAAATAAAGCTCAAACTTAGCCGTGATGGTAACTGTTAGCATTAGCCGCTGCTCCAAAACAAATCACGCTAACCTCATTTTAAAAGTTTCATTTCGCGCTTAACTTTTGTTTTTACATTTCATCACATTCGGCAGGTGTTCATTTAGACTGTGGCATGATGGTGAATGTGAATGTTTACGTAAATAAGTTATAAATGAGCGGAAATGCTTAGCTCAAAGTTAGCATCACAAGGCAGGTGAGTGCTAACTATGTAAACAATTAGCAACACATGTTTTTTTTGCTTTTGTTTTTTGATTTATTACCGTTTTGGGTTTATTCTGTGGCTTTGTGGGTTAAAAATAATGATTGAATTTTATTTGCTTTACATTGTACAACAAAGTAAAAAAAAAACTGTTTGTTTAAATGGTTTAACGCTGTAGTAGCTTATTTGTTGCCCAAAAGTATCTAATATTTTATGTTTTATGATTAACTACACCCATTTGCGCAAGTCAGACGTCTTAATATTAAAAGGTCAAGTATTATGTATTATTTTACATTGTTATTTTTCTTATAAACAAGCTCTCGAGAACAGTGCTTTGACATTTTTTATCTTAGAACTTAAATTAAATGTAAATTAAGCTGTAGCTTGCATAGCGAATAAATAAAACAAACTGTGGTGGCATTTGAAAGTCTGACTTAGTTTGATGTAACCTACATTTCCGGGTTTTACCTTTTATAATTGTCTATTTTTATATAAACGTGTGTAAAAGTTAATCCAGGCTATGTTATGTCACTCATTTGTCACACATACTTTTTATTTGTCAAAACCACATTTTTTTATTTATTATTATTTGCAATATTCTGATAATCTGAGTTAATTCCCATTTCTCCATTGAAATCACGTTGTTCCTTTTTGCCTTCTTTGGATTTTAATTGATCAGACAGTGTCAATAAATATAAATTATTCAGAATTTTATACATGTTTTTGATTGTTTTTGGATTGCTAAGACTTATTTTTGTTATTTTTATTAAGTTGCATGGAAAGTTGCATCTACATTTAATTTTATTTTCTAACATGACAGTATTTGTTGTGTTTTGTCCCAGTTTGAGAGATGCCCCAGACTCTCCTCCTCCTCTCCCCAAACGCCTCTCTCTCTGCCCCTTCGGCTCCCCTCGCTCGTCCTGAGCTCCTCGGCTCTGCTCCCGTCTGCTCCGGACCTCCCAGACCGGCTCGGACTCAGGACCAGACCGGGACTGGGATCTGGAGGAGCCATGGTGGATCTGAGCCGCTGGCCGTTGTTCTCGCTGCTGAGTCCGGAGGAGCTCGGGGTCATCAGACAGGCCTGCGTGTTCGGGACGACGGCCAACGAGGCGATTTACGTCACCCAGGCAACGAGGTAAACAAAACTAACCTCCCTTTTTTATTGTCAGTAATAATTGCCAACTCTGTAATTTAGAATCTACAAACTCTTTTGAAAAATATGTTTGCTTGTTATTTTTTTATTTAAAGCGAAACTAAACATAGGGTCAGAGACTTTCGCTGCATTTACATCGGGCAACGTATTTCGAACATTTTCGAAGCTGACGCCCAAAAAGACACTTTTTAACGCCCCAAGGCGCTTCTTTGAGCTCCGCTTGTTTGCAGGCTTTGTTTTGCTCGTAGACAGATTACGTTGAGAGAGAGATAGAGAGAGAGGCTTGTTGCTTTATAAAACGTAGCTTACCCGATCACACAACTTTCTCCTCCTACAGGCAGTGTCTCCGTCTCCTCGGCTCCTCCCGTTGTACAGCAGGATTAAACGACGACATTTTTAATAGATCCATGTGAGGCGTTGTCAGTCCAGATCATGTTTGTGTTGTTTGTTTTGCCGTGTCTCCAGATTTTCAAAGCAACGAATGACCAAGTCTTTGAAAAAAGCCCCTAACAAGCGACCTTTCGTTATAAAAGTTATTAAAACACTTCAGTAAAGAGTCCTCCTTTCCCTTGAAGTGAGAAGAGAACAACGTGTCACAGGAGTGGAGTCTCTGATTGGCTGACGCTGACTTCCAACGCGTGAAAGATGGATTTTTCCAACTCCTGCGGTGGCCGCATAATTAGAGCGAAGCTGCGTCCACCCCAGGTTTGAGCTTCCAATCCGCAAGACGCCGCGTATTCAGACGCCTAAACGCGCATCAACAGACGCCAATACGCACCACAAAACACTCAGACGCGGGTTTACATTGACTTAACATTGAAAATGGACGCAAAGAAGCCAAGACGCTGTCCGGTGGGAACGCACATTAACCAGAGGCCTTTTAAGCGACGGACTGTGACAGACTGTGATTGACAGTGCAAAATATGGATAGCGAGTTTTGTGTGGGAGTGATCCTGATGTGCAGTGAGGTTTACAGTTGATGAGGCTGTGCAGGGGTAGTTACTTACGTGCACTTCAAGAGGCAGTGTCAGAAGGAGGAGTTTTTATATCCCACCTGGACTGCTTGGCTGTGGCGTCAGCGTGAACTGAAAATGCACTGACTGTGTTTGACCATCGTGGCAGCACAGTCGCAGTTTCTGCACACATAACTGCAAAATGAGCGAGTTTGCTCAAAAGTCTGGAAACAGTTGATAATTCAAGTTTGACCCCAAACACACAGTTTGACAATGAAATAAGTTGATTCTGCGCTTAGTTTAACTTTAATCTTACTGATAAGAAAAACAAATATGAGTCTTTTAGCAAGCTTATGTGACTCAAAACTGAACTATTATTTTGCCTGTAGAAGCTCCTTCTGAATGTTTTATAGAAAAGGTTTTCCTTTAGTTTTTTTGATCAGTTTTCACCTACCAACCTAATCTCCACCACTTTACTATTACCTCAGATTATAAAATAATTGGATTCAGAGTAAAAAAAAAAAAAAGTTGACATGTAACAATATTCCAACATAAAATATATAGATATTGCTTGTAAGTTACATTTTACAATGAAGAGGCAGAGCTTATCAGTTCTGAGGTTTTGAACTGGAAGTCAAAGGACCTGTTGTCATTTCTAAGCCATTTTAAATGAATTTTTATGCTTTACAACGAGGAATAATGTAATTTACTGTTTTACATACGTCTTTGTTTATTACCAAACACAAAAAATACAAAACATCTTCTTTAAATTAATAATAAATACATTTCGTTGTGTCATTTCTGGTGTTTGTTCTCAGATGTTTGTGTTGGGGTTGAACTGCAGTGGATGTCTGGGCACAGGAGACTCCCTCAGCTCCATCGTCCCAAAGAAAGTCGACTTCCTTCGGGGAAAGAAAGTAGTCAGCCTGAGCTACGGCAGTGGTCTCATGTGCTGCTGGCAACAGAAGGTCGGTGTCTTTGTTCAGTCTTTATTTTAGTCCAGAGTCTGTGCTTTACTCTGTTCGTGTCTGGCAGACGGTCAGTTGTACGCCTGGGGTCACAACGGCTACAGTCAGCTGGGAAACGGCAGCACAAACCAGGGTCTGAGTCCAGTTTTAGTCACGGCAAATCTGACCAACAAACAGATCGTCCAGGTCAGCTGCGGGTCTCATCACTCGCTGGCTCTGACACACGACGGAGAGGTGAGTCTGAGAGGACACAGGTGGAAAAATGCACCAGGTTTTAACATTGTCACATGCATGGAACTGTCCTGGAAAATAAGAAAAACAGTCAAATGTCAAGGAAAATAAAATGTTGTCCTGGAATAGGATTTAGTCTGTCATAAAATACTGCGCAAACTATATTTTTACTGCCATTTCTAAAACAAGGTGAGCAATATAGATGATGTCCTAGTCCTACGCAAAGTTTTGTTGTAACTTAAACCTGTAATAACTGTTACTTTACTTTTTTTCTTTCTTAACTAAAATCTTATTTTTCATTGTTTAATCAACCAATATGTTGACCTTTTGGTCAAACTGCCAAAATTCACCAGAATATTATTTTTGGGGGTCAAATTTTCCTGTGGATGGACCCCCAAACCCCCCTCCTTTCATGGCTATGGACCTTTCTGTCTGTTACGGAGTGTGTTATACACTCTAAAAAATCCTAATATAGAGGGATTTTCGGATTTTTTTTTTGTTATGCAGAAAGGGCACCTCTCTATCTACTTACCTGGGGAAACTTGTTTGAATAAAACAACAAATTGGGTAGTTGTTTGGGTCAGGTCTGAACCGGTCTGACAGACGTCTGTCTCCTGAAGCTTGAGACAGTGTTTTTCTGGTCATTTTTACACTTGAATGTAACTTTTAAGTGTCGTAGGGTCAGATTTCATTAACAAATGTTGATTTAGCAGCAGAACTTTTGTTTTCTCACAGTGATAAACTCTTGTAGTTACTGACAACGAAGCTTTTTCGACTTGTTTTCACCGTTTATGTCTAAAAGCATTGGGTCTTTGCTGGAGGCCCTGTATTTTTTTGTCCACTTAACAGAGCAATTGTTTTTCTTCCATTTTGTTCTTTTATAGGTCATGTTGAATCCCGTTTTAATCTAATTATTTTCTCTTAATGTAACTTGCAACCCAAAATATCTATCTAAATTTGCTAAATTGGAGAAGTTAAAATCTTATTCGTTATAATTTTCTAGAAAACTCGCCCAGACGCAAAAGCTGTTCTCTGCACGTGGCTAATGTTACGACTAATGCCCAGAGCAGCTGAAAAATGCTTTGTGGAGGCTCTTCAAACTTAAAAAAGACAGTAAATACATTTGTGTTACTTCCGTGATGCGAAAGTAAAAGTTTTAGAACACAAGAATAGAGGTAATACGTGTCTTGTGAGGATGTAGTTTAAAGTGTCTTCCTCCTGCTGCAGGTGTTTGCGTGGGGCTATAATAACTGTGGTCAGATCGGCTCCGGCTCCACAGCGAACCAGCCTTATCCTCGCAGAGTGACCGGCTGTCTGCAGGGGAAGAGCGCCGTGAGCATCAGCTGTGGACAGACCTCCTCCATGAGCGTGTGTGACAACGGAGAGGTGAATGCTACTGCTGTTTAACTTGTACTTTTAATCACCTTAATAATGAGAGCCAGGGGTGTCAAGTCATCTTGAAATGACCTTCAAGATGATTTCATGTGGCCCCCAGGATGTTTTCTGATTATTATGATAGAGGCCCGTGATGAAAACATACAACAATTGAACTACAGGTCCCAGAATACACTGCAGCCGAGCTCTGACGAGAGGAGTCACTAAGGCCACAATGTACAGGAATGCAGCAAATTGAATGCAGTTTGTCCAAAATTTTCTTTGAATGACAGTACAATCTAGACGTACAGTAAATGTGTTATATTAGCTTTAAACACCCCAAGTGCCATTTTTGAATAGAACAGAAAATGTGACCCTCGACCAGCTCTGACTCTGATTGGCCCCAGCTCCATTTGAGTTTGACACCTCTGATGTAGGCTATTTAAAAATATTTAACAGATCTAATCTACAGAATTACCAGGTTTGTTATCCAGACAATAACACATTTTGTTGTTTGTGAAGGAAATGATATTTCAGATATTGGAGTTTTTACAGTTCTCTAGTTGTATTGACTGAAATTGCAATTTTGATTCCATTTGGATTAATTGTGCATGTCGCGGCCCCTTTCGTACTGGCAGACCCGATCCGTCCGAAAGTGATTAGAACATGCACACATTGAAAATAATAATGTAAAAAGCTTGTTTTTAATCTAAACAGTCTTTGTTCGTGAATTATTTAACTGTTTATGAACAAATAACGAAAAATATTGTTTAAGAAATCGCCAAAAATTATATTTTTTTCGAGGCACGTAAGGTCACGTGTTATGATGCGTTCAAGGGTTGGACGGAAAGATCAAACTCTTGTATTACACTAGATAAACTGCTAAATGGCAAATAACAGCTGTGGGTCATGAAAATAGGGCTTGTGGATGACGATAGTATTATGTGTTTAAAAAGAAGAACAAAAAATAGCCCTTCGTTTACGTTTTATTTAGAAAAAAAGGGAACTTCCGGACGGATCGAGTCTTCCGGGTCGAAAAGGGTTGTAACAGTGCATATTATAGCCACGCTTTGTTTAGCCAAAACTTCATTAATAATTGAATATTTATTCAATAAGGACCTTAAATAACGATGCAGTGTGAGATGATCTTTAAACCCTTCAAATGCAGTCATAGATGTAGATTTCTATTTGCTGGCACCAGATGAAGTTATCTTCAAAGTAAAATGAAACATAAGACTAAATCTCACATAAACACTTTATAGGTAGCCTACATGTTGTGTTTGAGGGTCGTCAATGCCTGTGCTTGTTTTTTTAGTGGTCGTGACTGAAATAGTTTGAGAACCAGTGCCTTACGCCTCTTGTACACTGACTGCTAGGAGAGTTCGGTTCGGGACACGTGCGAGTTTCTTGCCTTGTACACCAGCTCCAGTCCACTCTGGTCTGTATTTGCCCAAAGCTTCTGTGGTTTCTTATGACTTGAAATTCGCAACAGACCGCGTCGACCTCCAGGAAAGGTAGACTCTATACGAATTCTTTCCACACACTCACGCAGCTCTCAGACGTGCGCTGGTACCTCTATGAGGTCTGTGTACAAGGGCACATTTGTTTGAAGCACTTTCTAAGTTTTGCGGGACTCGCACCAAACTTGCACTGAACTCAACTCAGTGTACGGCAGAGGTTAGGGTGAGAAACTTTAGTAGAGTAACCGTAGAGGAACGGCAAGTAGGTTCGCTTTTCCTCCACATCCAGAGGAGCCGTCTGAAATGGCTCGAGCATCTGTTCTGAGACAAAGAAACTCAAGGAATGTACAAAAGTCTGTGTGTTTTCTTCTCCTGTGTAAATGTGCCGTTCTCCTGCAGGTGTTCGGTTGGGGCTACAATGGAAACGGTCAGCTGGGCATCGGGAACAACGGCAATCAGCTGGCTCCATCTCGAGTGTTGGCTCTGCAGGGCGTCTGTGTGCAGCAGGTCAGAGAGAGAGAACATTTAATATTTCTGTTAGCCATGTTAGATTTCTTTACAGTCTTGTTTTTTCATGTAGATTAACTTGGTTGTCATTGTTATCATGGAGCTACATTCACAAACCAAAACTGTTCTCTCCTCCACGGCGTTGCTTAAGCAGATGTCCATGTTGTGTGTTTGTAGCTGGTTTGTGGATACGGACACTGCTTGGCTCTGTCCGATGAAGGCGTCTGTTACTCCTGGGGCTCGAACACTTACGGCCAGCTCGGGACGGGAAACAAAAGCAACCAGCTCAGCCCAGTCCGGATCATGACCGACAAAGAACGGTCTGTGTACTTCTGTTATTATTACTGATAATAACATCACAGCAGTTATGTTAGCAGAGAGTGGCAAGAATACATGAGAGCTAGTTTAACCACACTGGAACAAAGAGGTGGCAAGTAACTAAGTATTTTTACTCAACTACTGTACTTAAGTAGTTTTTTTTGAGTATCTGTTATTTTACTTGAGTATTAAAAAATCTGGTGACTTTTTACATTTTTCAAGAAATATCTGTACTTTCGACTCCCTACATTTTATAATCAGGTTAGTTACTTTATACGCCCATAAACATTTGTAATTTCTTTTAAAACCAGATCAAACCTGCTGCTGTTGTGTATCAGAGCTTTGTGAACAAATTAGCAAGTGAAAATCACCAAAAACTGTATAATTTAAAAAAAATTACATGGTTATCACATTAAAAAGTCCGATAAATTATAATTAATTAACTGTAAAGCTCATCTCACACTTCACAACATTATAAACAATTTTATCCTCTGCAAAAGTGCATTTCGAAATTGGTTAAAATGTCTTAAAATCTGGATTTGAATGTTTAGTTTTGGTATTTTTTATGGTTCAGATGGTTATATTTGATATACGTACCTAGATAATGTTTCAATAAATTTCTTCTTATTTCAAGCCAAATCATTTGCTAATGAAGTAAGACATTTTTACTCACTGCATTGGCAAATTTGATTCAAGCTCAAATCTCTTGAAAACCGTCACAAATGCTTTGAAACAAGTAAAATAGGTTGACAAATCTATAGTATTCTAGTAGTAGTAACCGAGACTAGATAATTTCTTTGGCAGTGTGTTTTACTTTTTTTACTTAAGTACATTTACGCACATTTACTTTTATACTGTAACTCAAATAAAAGAGTTTCTGCAGGACTTTGACTTTTACCAGAGTTGTTTTTTACACAAATAAATAACTGTACTTTTACCTGAGAAGTGAACTTCAGTACGTTTGCAATCTCTGTCTGGAACTCTAACGGTAGGCAATGCAATTTAAACAAAATCTACACAATTTAACAACCAAAAAAGTTGTTTTAGGGTTTAGCTTCTCTTTAAAATGACTTGAATTCATAATCCAGATTTGAGTCTTTTTACCTGGATACGATTTAATTGCTTACGTAATGTAGATTTTGTCACTGGTTTCAAGACATTTCTCATCTTTTTAAGATAATTTGATCTAAAATGCGAAAATACATTTGGCAATAGGATAAGTAAAAGTTATAAATACTTTGTAAATGTGCATTGTTTTCATTGTTTTGCTAATGTTGCTAACGTCTACACATGAATAATACATTTTTCACATTGTGGCTGATCAGATCACGTTTCTATAGTTTGATTTGTGTCGTTAGTAGCTGTAGTGCAGCCGTAACAAAAGTGAAACTAAAGCTCTTGTATTCGTCTGGTCTTTACTGCCTTTTCCTCAAGTCTTCACAGAGCGATTTCCTGTTAAGATTCTCCTTCCTGTTTCCCGTTTCCTGCTCTGCTCCTTGTTCCAGCCGCAGCTCCTCCTGTTCTTTTATAACCTTGTGTTTTGTTACTTTATTTGTACTTTTCAGAGTGGTGGAGGTCGCTGCCTGTCACTCGACGCACACTTCAGCTGCTAAAACTCAGAGCGGACAGGTCAGTGCACTTTTTATTCTGTGTTTTTCATGTCATTGCAAGTGACAAGTAACTAATCATTTTAGTTTAATCTACAAATGTTCTATTGTTTGTCCTCTTGTCAAAACATAGCTGCACTTTTTTGCCCATTTTAAGCAATATTCACAGCTCCACAAAAAGCTTTGTGCAACTGGAATCATGACATGTTGTATATCAAATGAGACCTACAAGTGTCGACTTTCATTTAAAAAAATAATTGTTTTTCTACATTAATCCGTTCTCTTTTTATAGGCATTTAAAATTCATTGTTTTCATTATATTTCAGCGTTTTGAGATAACGTCCTTTTTCTAAATCAAACTTCATGTCACTGTTGTTTTCTACTTTTTGGTGAAAAAATATGAGCCACTACAATAAAATAATGTCTTTAGGATAAAAATACCAGGTTTACATGATTAAAACAATGAGGGCGAGTGTCTTTTTCATCTTTAAACCAACAAAAGCTGTTACAGACGAGAAGGCAGCAGCACTTTTCTACTTTCTGATGCAGATTCTATAGATTCAACCTCTTTCATGAAGCATAGATTATATTTAACCCTCCAAACATGAAGAAATCCAGTAGTTTGACTTCCTCTGACACTTTGAGGAGGAAGTGTCTAGACTCGCTGCATGTGCCGTTCTTCCCAGAGTCCTAGTCCAGTAGGATCGTCTTTTCTTCATTTTAAAGATCAAATATCTGCTCTAAACATACTCAACTGTGTTTTTAGTCCAACATGTTTTGTCTGTAATCTGTTTGAAAAGAAAGACGGACTACAGAAGCAGCTGAATCACGTAAAACAGCCGACTGCGCTGCCTAAAAGTCATAAAAAGAGCACGTGACTTCACCTGGGTCCTTGTGCTGACCCAATTGCACCTTCTGCTGGTGAATCTGTGAAACTGCATCATATATTTGACTGTAGACAAAGTCAGCACGTGCATCAGAGCCTGACATCGCCGCAGAGAATAAAAAGTTGTAGTGTACAAATAACAAACTGCATACATGTCTCCTGCTGTTCCTCAGGTGTACATGTGGGGGCAGTGCAGGGGACAGTCGCTGCTCCTGCCCGCGCTCACTCACTTCCTGTCCACGGACGATGTGTTTGCCGGGTTCGCGTCGCCGTCGGTGATGTGGCGTCTGGTTTCCGTGGAGCCCGACGACTTCCTGACGGTGGCGGAGGCTCTGAGGAAAGAGTTCGACAGCCCGGAGACGTCGGACCTGAAGTTTAGCGTGGAAGGGAAGTGTATCCACGTGCACAAGGCTCTGCTCAAAATCAGGTACGTGTTTATGTGTTACATCTAGCTTCAAACTACAGTTAAGATACACCTGTTTTTCAGACTTTGCCGTTCGACTATTTCACTTTTGTTAATGATAGGGCGATGAAATTCAGTGACAAAGCCTAAATCCACTTACAAAAACCTTCATAGAAACACCATAGTTTCATTTTTTTTCAGTGTTTTCACCTCTTTTCAAAGATCTATCCCTGCTGTAATCAAAAATATGTTTCATAAAAATGTAACCCCTTAAAGTGCATATGACAGGTTTCCAAGAATTTAACATTTTAATTTAATTTAGTAGATTAACACTCGTTGTAAATATAAATCATAGTTTAACATGAATCAAGAACAGGTTTGTGAGGAAAAGTTTGAAAATATGTTGAAAATAACTGATGACATTACACTTGTGAGACGAGAACATTTAACATTTTCTCGCAATAAACACATTTTAATGACCTCACAAACATCAATTTAATAAATAAATAGGATGTTGTAGTGTATTTATGTGTCTTAAGAAGTAAAAACAGTTATGTGAGAGGAGTTTTGGCCCAATTTATGACATGGTCGCTAAGCATCTCCCTTTTTTAATCCTAAAAAAACGACTAAACTGGGATTAACTTTATGCAATGTGTAGTGAAATCTTAAATCTAATGAACTTAACTGTGTTTTAGTGAAATGAGTAATTCAACTTGTCAGAGGCACTTTAAATGCCAGTTTTGAAAACTTCACATTTAATGATAAAAATGCCTCTAAAAATGCAATATTTTTTTATAAACCCGAAGACAAACTTTATTGGGCTGCATTTTCAGATGTCAAAAATTTTAAGGATCTGACATTTTTTGTTTTTTGTAGCATGAGATTACCATGTTTTAAGGACACCTCACCCATTGACTTTCATTTGAATGTAGACTCGAACGCAGGAAGTGTAGTTTTTTTTTTTTTTTTACATTGTCAATATACAGGAAGAGAAGTAAGAAAGATTCAGAACACAAAATATACGTACTTCTAAGAACAAACTACGCCCCCAAAACCCCAAAGAATGCACAATGTTACAAAGGTTTTTTACATAGCTGGAAGAACATAGCTGCTTATTCATATTTATCAAAATTCTATTTACATTAACATAGATAAGCACACTTCAAGGATTTTGGAGGTCAAAATGCTATATTATTAGACATAGATGGGGCACAATCTGTTAAAGTTCAAGATATATTTAGATGTCTTCTACATAGTTTTAGAGTTGCACCTTTGATTTGATTGTTTTTAAACCTTAGAGCAGCATTAACACACTAAACATCATGGGGCCGAGTGTAGACCCTTGTGGAACTCCATTAACACTGATTTTAAACCTTAGAGCAGCATTAACACACTAAACATCATTGGGCCGAGTGTAGACCCTTGTGGAACTCCGTTAACAGTTTTTAAACTTTAGAGCAACATTAACACACTAAACTTCATGGGGCCGAGTGTAGACACTTGTGGAACACCACAGCGCACTGCAGCACAATCAGACTTATTTATCCCATTTGGGCGTTGTTGTTTTTTTTTTGTGCAGGTGTGAACACTTTAGATCCATGTTTCGGTCGCAGTGGACAGAAGACCAACAGGAAGTCATCGAGATCGGGCAGTTCTCATTTCCTGTTTACAGATCCTTCTTGCAGTTTCTTTACACGGACACAGTGGACCTGCCTCCGGAGGACGCTATAGGTACCACACTTTTCACTTAAATCTGGCCATCTCACTTGATTTTGCCCTTTATGATCCATTTCTTTACAATGTAGCCGTCTTGTGTGTTGTTTTAAAGGCTTGCTGGACTTGGCCACGTCTTATTGCGAAAACCGTCTGAAGAGATTGTGTCAGCAGATCATCAAGAGAGGAATCACTGTGGAGAACGCCTTCACTCTGCTCTCTGCCGCCATTAAGTACGACGCTGAGGTAAGGAACTGTTATAAAAGTGAAACAACAACAATGATGAAACGCCAGTGGATTAAAGCAGATTTATAAAGGTTTGTTGGAGACATGGATTACGTTAGCTGGCACCTGCTGGTTTTTTGCATGTAAAATGTGCCGCTGACCGGAAAAATAGATGTCCCGGTCAGATTAACCAGCTGAAATAATTAGGAATAATACATAATTTACTGTACACTATTTAATTATAGTTTCACATTTGTTTGTTCTGCGATCAGTCCGGGTGCTGCTCGGGTTCAGAGACTACAAACAAAACTGGTGCTGATACACGTGACCCTGGCACTGTTCACAGATGATTGACAGCTCCCCAGAGAAGCGAGTGCAAGTACTGCGTAGACCATGGCTCTTTTTTCTTCTCAACTCGAGACAAAATGTTTTACTCACATGTGAATACAGTTGCTAAATACGCCAAGTGAAGAGAATTTGTGCATGCAATGAAAGTGCGTCGCTTATGAAGTGGAGGAAAGAGAGACAATAGAGAGACAAAGGCGGAAAAGCGCGCCTCAAAATCAGCGAAACAGACGAGTGTTGCTGCTGAAGACACACAGGTACAACACTTTAGACGTGAAGCCCATTATAATGTGCCTTTACCGTCATTAAAACCTCGCGCTTAACTTAGAAATCTCCGGTCTAAAAGTATGCTCTGTGGTCCCGAGGCTCCGAGCTCGTCTCAGACACACTGAGGTTGACACTGGCTTAACTTGACTTCAATGCATGCGTTGTCCAGAGCTCCTGCCTCAAACACGGTCAAAGTGACCGGTATAAAAAAGGTCTAGCGTAAACTCTGGTTGTTGATGACGTGTGTATTGCTCATAAAAAAAAAAAATCCTGCACTTTGACTACAGGCACAAAGATGATGTTTCTTTTTTATTTTTCATTTTAAGAGGCACCGTCACAAGGCAGCTGCACCAGATGCTTCTGTTGTAAAGGTCCTTGCTCGTGCAGCATGTGAAACATGAGTCGCAGTGACGCACAGAAACATGAGTCGCAGTGACACCTCGAACTCAAAAAAATCTCGTCAAAACTTATGTCGTGTGCGGAAGGCTTAAGCTGATAATTAGAACAGAACAAAAAGATTTGTTGTCATTGTCACAGAGTACAATGAAATTACCTTTGGAGTGATCCCCAGGGCCGCTGCACCTTTTGTGCGCTGCCACTCGCTTTTCCGAACATGAAATGAAAAGCACACATACAAAGAAATTGCCTCATTAAGTAGCTGTGATTACTAATCTAACATAACATAACTAATCTTTCTCTTTCCGCAGGACTTGGAGGAGTTTTGCTTCCGGTTTTGCGTGAACCACTTGACGCAGGTGACTCAGACTCAGGCGTTTTGGCAAAGCGACGGCGCCATGTTGAAGGACTTCATCAGCCGAGCCAGTCGATGCGGCGCTTTCAAAAACTGAGTCGAAAAATCTCTCTGAACTCTTAAATCTACGACCAAATGTTGCTCAAACTCTGGCACTTTCTTCCCGCTTTCTATGGACGATACAAGACGCCATGTTGTTTTTGTAAGTTTCTTCTTTACTTGAATTTTTCTGAGCCAGTTTGAATTGAGGTAGACTTTGAAAATATGACCAAAATGTTAAAAAGTTAATATTTTTAGTGCATAGTTTTCATCTTTATCCACCAGAAATGCTCTTTTAACCTAATGCAAATGAAATACAGAATAATTTGACATATTTTGAGTGACAAGACAGTATTTTCGGTCTAGAATTTAGCTTGTACACTAGAAAATTCCCTCTACATCCTTAAATTTGAAAAAGTATTTTGTAAATTTGTTAATCAATTTCACATAATTTGTACTGTAACTCCAAAGGCACTTAAAAGTACACTTAAACAGCTGACATATGATTTGTTTTGCACTCACTGAACAAGCCAGTAACATGTAATAAGCACTAAGTATAGTTATAAAAGTTAATTAAAATTATAGACATATTAATGTAAATTTTACACTGCAAAAAAATAAAAAGTTCACAATGTTAATCTTGATTTGGGTAGTTTTGTAACGTTTGAAACCCATAATAATTAAGTTAATGTCAATTACTGCTCTGCAAATATTATTTTAACTAATATTTCTTACAGTTTTGGTAAGACAATATGTAAAACTTATTAGATCCTTGCTGATTAAGGCAAAACGGAAATTGAATTGATTAAAGGGCCTATATTGCACACGTTTTTGTCCTGATTTTAATGTTGCTTCTTCATCAAAACACACCTGCAGTTGCGTTTTGCTTCATTGACACTTGTTTGACTCAAAAAACCTGAATGTTCAGGCTGAGTTTTTCTTTCAGCCTGAAAACAAACCGTTCCACCTTGTGATGTCATGAAGTGCTAACCCTAATGTAGTAGTACTTAAGACCACTTTTTAAGGTCTTGGTTTCGTCTCAGACCCAAGCACATTTGGTCTCGGTCTTGTCTTAGACTCGGTCTTGTCTTGGGCTCAGTCTTATCTTGGACTCGGTCTTGTCTTGGTCTTGTCTTGGACTGTCTTGTCTTGGACTCTGCCTTGTCTGGAACTCGGTTTTGTCTTGGACTCGGTCTTGTCTTGGACTCGGTCTTGTCTTGGACTCAGTCTTATCTTGGACTTTGTTTTGTCTTGGACTCGGTCTTGTCTTGGTCTTGTCTTGGACTGTCTTGTCTTGGACTCGGCCTTGTCTGGAACTCGGTTTTGTCTTGGACTCGGTCTTGTCTTGGACTCGGTCTTGTCTTGGACTCAGTCTTATCTTGGACTTTGTTTTGTCTTGGACTCTGTCTTGTCTTGGACTTTGTTTTGTCTTGGACTCTGTCTTGTCTTGGACTCGGTCTTGTCTTGGACTTTGTCTTGTCTTGGCCTCGGTCTTGTCTTGGACTCTGTCTTGTCTTGGACTCTGTCTTGTCTTGGACTCGGCCTTATCTGGAACTCGGTTTTGTCTTGGACTCAGTCTTGTCTTAGACTCGGTCTTGTCTTGGACTGTCTTGTCTTGGACTCGGCCTTGTCTGGAACTCTGCTTTGTCTTGGACTCAGTCTTGTCTTGGACTCGGTCTTGTCTTGGACTCGGTCTTGTCTTGGACTCGGTCTTGTCTTGGACTCGGTCTTGTTTTGGACTCGGTCTTGTCTTGGACTCGGTCTTGTTTTGGACTCGGTCTTGTCTTGGACTCGGTCTTGTCTTGGACTCTGCCTTGTTTATTCTAGTGTTTTATGCAGTGAATCAATAGAAGCCATAATTGCTTCTTAATTTAGAACCACCACATAATGACATCACAAGGTGGAACAGAGCTTTTGGGCTTTTGGAAATGTAAAAAGCAGGCTTACGTAAACGTTTATGACTGGAACGATGCACAACTTTGGGCATGTTTATTTTATATAAAGGTCAGAAAATGACTTAAAGACTTGCTTGAGTCTGTTTAGTTTAGATATGGGACCTTTAAAAATTCACTATTTATCGCTAGAATTAACTTTTCAACAGTCAGATTGTAGATATTTTGAACTGGCTTATGGTTCGTCATTTCTAAACCTATTCAAGATTTACATTGTGAACTCTTTTGCAGTGTAGAAATAGCAGCCAGTCTGATTATAACCACTTCTATATTCTCATAAATTAAAAGTTTTAGTATTAGGTGTAAATTCGATCTTAAAACCACTAAGACTCATTTTGAAGCACTACTTTCTTTCATCTCATATAAAGGTTATTAAAAGCTAAAGAACAGGTTTACTAGGTATGTAAGTATGTAAGCATTTTATTTTCTTAACATCCATCTAAGGGCTTTAAATGTCTTTGTTTTTGCTGTTACTTTCATGTTTCACTAGTTTTTTTAAGCGGACATATGGTAAATAAATTTGTTTCTTGACTGTTTTGTTGTCTTGTTTGGATATAAATCGACAGAAATGGAAAGAAACAAAGAATTTTTTTTTCACCTGATTTGTGTAGTTTTAGAAGAAAGGGTTAGTTAGTCAGTTAGTTAGTTGATCTAATTCTCTTAAGTCAAATCAAACATTCTAAGATGATTCTGTGCCAGTTTAAGTGCTCTTCTGATTAACAAATATGCCTATAATTTTGCAAAAAATTACTAGAACTTCTTAATGGGCTCTGTCTAAACTTTTTATACGTAAAGAACCTTCAGCTTTTGATGATTTGTCAAAACTTAAATGTGGCTCAAGCTAGTGTTCTTCTGGACGCAGCTAGTGCCACCAGCTTGACTGGGGTCTTGCCAAGGGCTTCAAAGGCCCAAACCCACTGCAAGCGTAAAACGTGCAAAGGCTAACTTTGATTTTAATGTAAAACATAATAAGAAACTAAGTGTGCTCATGCCAGAGCAACAAACTGTAATATCTCACCTATGAATCTTAAAATCCTGTTTACAGTAAAAGATATACCGGTAGGTTATTTCTGTGTTTTAATCCGAGCTAGTTGCCGAACGACCACAGCAGTTAGCGCCATTATTGTTAGCATTGGAATTTTCACTGACTGTAGTATAAATTTAACGTCTGTCCGATTGCTTTTATGTAGAGATTATTTCAATGTGTTATTATAATTTGTTGCTTTTTTTAAAGTTATAGCAATAAAAGTTGTAGCATTAGCAGTCAGTGTGTTTACATGATCAGGGAAATCAGACTAGGCTAGAAAACCGGACTACCGGTATTTCCGGTCAGGACCACGTGGGCCAATTGGTTTTCCAAAAACCGGTTTACAGCTCCTTAATAGATCTGCCCGGGGTTACATAAGCTTTGGAAAACTGGTTTAAATCGGACTAGGCTAGTTATCTGGTTTTCCTGGCCCCCCTGAGTGAGACACACACTCTTGATTTGTCTCCTTTTTTCAGAGACATACACCATAACTCACCGTTCACTGCCTGCCTGATCTTATAGTATTTAATCATTTATTTTACTGGTTTTGCAAAAAAAAAAAAAAGTATCATAGATAGAATAAGACATGAAGTACATGAAGGCTAAATAGAATGTAAGTACATCTTAAAAGGCACATACAACTCATTTTGCTGAATGTATGATCCCACATTGAGTTTATTACATTTCAAAATTACAGCTTCCATATTTTCACAGATTTGGTAGAAAATAAATATTAGAAAATGTAAAGTAAACAGCCTTTTACAAAACATTGACATGCTCCAACGTGCAATAAAGAAAAGGCTACTTCTTAATCAATCCAGCCAAACGTGTCCAACAGCTTTTTAAGACAAAAAAAAAACAAATTACAGTTTTTAATATATAAAGTGGTCTCAATAAAGGCTATGTAGGTATCAAAATAAAACACATTTAGAGATAAAAACGTACCACTTAAAACAATGGTTGTTTAATAAAAAGATTTGGTTTATTTCAGATATTCAATAGGTTTTTGGTGACAAACTTTTAAATTCGTGGAGACAAGAACATTAGATTGAAACTCTTCAAAACAAACTATTTAAAACCAGCTCCAACTTTTCATCTCCTAATTACTTTGTATTAATATTAGAACATACTGTAGAAATGCACTCTTTGTATTGTTATTGCCCTATATCTCCATCTACTGGCAGCAAAGTAAGTTACGCAGGTGAGATTTAGAGCTTCTTGTTTGGGATGAAGGTGTTATGACAAAAGAAATGCTCAGTATTTGTCATCTTGTACAAGATGGCCAGTGGAGGAGAAAGGAGAATAAACAAACAAACCTCTGAGCCACAGCAGCTCAGACTGAAACATGTCTACATTTTGTCTGGGTGTAGTCCTGTTTTCAGCATTTGAACTATAGAAAATACCCATAAACTTTGATATAAATACAAGTTTATGTTTATCATCCTTAAAAACTCCACTTTACATCACCTTTCTAATTTATATTCCTTGTATTGAGTTAGCTCAATACGACGTGACGAGAAGCCACATTTACGCTTCCACAGCTAAAGTCATTCATGATCAAACAAACCCAAAACACAAGAAATGCTCAAGTCATGAATGAAGCAGAAGGTTGTCATAAATCAGGACGTACAGTATCTGTCGCCATTTCAGAATAAAGTCTCTACAGGGCTCGATTATTCCCGTGTAAATGTCTGTAAAAAACTCGTAGGTTCATTTAAGATAAATATTATGCTGTGTGCACTGGACATGCTGCGTTCAGACCGGACAGCGTTGAGAGCGTCCAGAACGTTCAGCTACATGTTAAGTCAATGTAAACCTGCGTCTTAAGGTATCCACCTTAAAGCGAACCCTGGATATAATCACATGTTTATCCTAAAACACTTATACAGGACGCATGAATTTGCCTCCAGTGTTGTCGCATCAAAATTCTCTTGTTTGAGCGTCTGTTCATCAGGTGCCGTTCATGCCCAAGTTGGGCACTGCTGAGAGAAGCTTGTGGGAAAGTGTCCTTTCCATCCAACACGTTCGGGCTGGGCGATATGGCAAAAAAATGAAATCACAATTTTCTTAGAGCCAGATTATGGTTTTGATTTTGATCAGGATTGTTAGACTATTTTTTTTTGCCTTTGAGGTAAATAAAATCATCTGCTTTTCTTCACTCTGATTGGCTTTAGCTGTCTCTCACAGACGGACAAAGGCTGACCTGTGTTGCCAGATTTTCAGACAGAAACAAGCAACAAAGCTTTTTAAAAAAAAATCCCCAAACAATCAACCTCAGCACTTCAATAAAAACATTTTTTATCTAATAATTTCAACATTATGTGTCGTGTTTATTTCTTTTCCCATATTTTCTTTTTTTTTCTAACATTCATAACGACTTCCATGTTTCAGTCATAAATGTATATATCCTTTGGTAAATCACACCTGAAAATTGCTTTTATGACAAAACATTGATAAGAGACTTTAAAAAAGAAGCCCACTTAACAACTCTGAGGCTAATAGAAGTAATAGGCTGTATTTGAACAGACAGATAATCATGACTGGCATGATTCGATTTTTATCACAAGATTGCCCAGCCCTACAACACGTGTTGGGTCGTAGGGCACTGATTCTTAACCATCGGGCCGAGAGCACCTCTTTAACGGCCGCACAATCAGTAACATACAGTACATTTGATATGAGTTACTTTGCACATGAATAATCGGCCTCAAGGTCAAAAAGGTTAAAACCCCAGGTTTAGTGCACCTGTTGAGGCGTCCGCTTC
Source organism: Mugilogobius chulae (assembly GCA_038363315.1). Lineage (NCBI taxonomy): Eukaryota > Metazoa > Chordata > Actinopteri > Gobiiformes > Gobiidae > Mugilogobius > Mugilogobius chulae. The sequence continues at coordinate 1,052,253 of CM076410.1, read as the reverse complement.
AAAAATATTCTGCACACAAAATTGGATGCTTCAATGCTGTCCGGTCTAAACGCAGACCGTAAACAAAACTTTAAGATTCACAGGTGAGCTGTTTCAGGTTGTAGCCGTGGTACAAGCGCAATAAACAACTCGTTCTTTTCTGCTTACTTAGTATTTTCTCTGTAGATTCCTTTTATACCTCTACTTTCTGTTTTTACTCACATTTAAAAACATTTATCTGAAGCGTTTCACAAGATTTTAGCAACACAGTCCGTTGCTTCGGCTTGTCTTGCGTCGCTCTGAGGTAGCAACATATTATTTGGTCCTGAAGTTTTATTTTTGTACAGAAGTCCTCAATAGCGCCCCCTGTGGTTGGTCCGGGACATAGTTAGAGGCAGAGACACCGAGGACAGAGACGACACTTCCCAGTATAAAGATCTCGATAGGAACAGCTGATAAAGGATGACGACGGATATAGACTGGCAAAGAATTACTCCGATTGTGACCACCTGGAAGACAACACACAGTGAATAAAACTCCTCTTTATATTAAGATATTTAACTGTAATGAGCAGAAGCTTTTAACTAACCTTTTCTCTCTGATGGTCGTTAAAAATGGCCGATATAAAAACGAGCACCGGGTGACACAGGAACCACAGGAAACAGCCCTGAAAGTAAAGAGATTTAAGGAACAAATGAATCACTTTTTTTTCTCTCTCTCTCTCTAATATTGATTGAACTTCTAAACTCTGCAATTCTAATCTCATTTCCAAAGTCTCTTCTCCAAACCTGTCTTTGTGACAAAAGGTTATCTACCGATTCAAAAAGCACTCCTAAATAATGTATTTAACCTGACTGGACTGCATTCTCTCACCTTTTTAAAAACTAATCTTCTGCAATCTTTTTTTTTTAGTTTTCATGAGCAACGAACCCTTTCACTTTATGGTTTGGCTAGTTTCAGTTGTGTTAAATTAATCAATATTTTAAACATCACAAAGCAAGAGTAGGATTTTAACTAGATCATGGCTGGCAGCCAGTTAGAGCTTCACATACAAGGTAAATATTTTTGTAAGTCTGTATTTTGGCAAAAATGCTACATGCTAACACAAAAATAACCTAATTATAAAGTTGATTTGATAAAATAAAATTAAGTTGGGGTAACTAACTTTTTAGTAATTAAACTAGTAAACTTTGTGTTTTCCTGTAAAAAGTAAAAGATAAATGCAGCACTTTGTGAAAAAATGAGACCACTGTGTTTGCTGTCTGAATTAAATAATAAAGATTTTTAGTTAATCTGGAGCCGAATGCTGCTCTCTGATTGGCTGAGCTTGAGTGGTCCTCTCCAATTTCACTTTGCTTTTTGTAAAAAGATATTTTTAACCTTATTAGCAATCAAAATGAATACGTTCTAATGAAATGTGCCGAAGTTTGCTGTGTGACCTTTAAATGAGTGATTCTTTTTGTAAAAAGCTAGTTTAGTTTGTTGAATTATTTTAACATTAATAGTTACGTTCATTAATAGGTTAGCATTAGCATGAGCTTCAAGACACAAACATTTTTTTTTATAGAGGGATTAGTCGTTTCTCAACACAGGGGACGCACATGCAGCCTGACTGAAAAGAAAGAGCTGCGGCTGATTGACACAAGCTGTAGCAGCAACACCAACCAGAGTGTTGTTAGCTAACTACAAGAGTTTATCTCTGTGTGGAAACAAAAGCTTTGCAGCTAAATAAACATTTGTGAATGAAATTCATCTTTACAGCCCAAACACGTCACATTCAGCTAAAAAAACTGCGAAAAAAAACACTTTCCCCAGGGTCAGGAGACAGATATCTGTCAGACCGGTTCAGACCTGCTGCTCTTGTCATGTTTTGTAGTTTCAATCAAAAAAGTTTTCCTCAGCCAACTAGATGGACAGCATCTTTTCTGCAGACGACATGAACAGTAGAGCGAAAGTGACGTCCACCAATAATGCCTGTGAAGTATTTACCTTGAATGTGAAGGTTTGAACATTCAGAAAATGATTATCTGATTGTAACTTGTTGCTTTGTGTCAGTAAAATATGTAATTACTTCAGTTTTTTTCAGCTAAGTTTCCATATGGAATGAATGGAACAACAGGAGACAAGCCACAGGTATTTTCAGACTAGCTGCAGGACTGTAAGAAAGGCCTATACACAAGTTTCTTCATCGCCCTACATATCACAAAGTACTTCAAAATGTAGCAAAAGACCAGACAAAGTACTTCACATACAGACAGGGACAGAGACAGACCTTGGTGAAGCTGAGGTAGAAGTCTCGCTTTAAGCTGCTACGCTCAGTGGATGTGATCTGATACAGGACTGAGGCCAGGACCAGGACCAGCAGGAGTCTGAGGAGGAGCAGCAGAAGTCCGGGGAGACTCCTCTGAGGGTGGAAGCTGTGGTGCTCACTGTCCGCCTCCAAAATCTGCTCCCACAACAGCAAACAGCCCTGAGAACAGAGACCAGAGCGGCTCAGATCACACAGAACACTCACAGGAAGAGAATGGAACTTTCTATAGTCTAAGCATTTGTCAACAAGAAAGAGATCTGTGTTTTTTATAACCTGTATTTAAATGTTCACACCTTTTCAGAGTGATGCACATTTCCATCTGACATGAGCCCGGTTAATTTAAACATGAGTGTGTGTTTGTACCTGTGTGAGGACGGCTCCCACAGCGACGCCTGTGGACGTGGGCGTCTGCTCCCACTGCAAAGGTCTGGACTGAGGCTTCCTCCGAGACAGAGTCCAGCTCACGCACAGAGACAGAAGCATGTAGAGCATAGAGACCTGCGCCACCATGTCCCACACTGGAACACCAGAGACACAATAAAAAAAAAAGGACTAAAGCAGGGTAAACCAGGGCTAAAACAGGACTAAACTAGGACTAAAGCAGAACTAAAGCAGGGCAAAAAAGGACTAAACCAGGGCTAAAACAGGACTAAACTAGGACTAAAGCAGAACTAAAGCAGGACTAAAACATGAAGATGAAAGCATGACTAAACAAGGACTAAATCAAAACTAAACCAGGGCTGAAACAGCACTAAAGCAGGGCTAAACAGGCTATTCCAGGAACTAAAGTAGGAAGACGAAAGCATGACTAAACAATGACTAAAGCAGGACTATAAATAAGACAAAGAGGACAAAAGTAAACAAATGGGGCATAAATCAGGGCTAAACCTGGCCAAACGCAGGACTAAAGCTGGACCCAAAGCGGGTCTAAACCAGGGCTAAAACAGGGCTAAACCAGACTAAACCAAGACCCAAAGTTGATCGTTCTTCCTTACACTCTGCCAGGTTGCCCATCAGAGGAAAACCAACTCCATCTCTTGAATATCTGAAAAAAATTAAAGTTTATTATTTAGTAATAATTACGATCTACTCTATATAAATCAGTACTTTACAAATCGTTCATTACAAAACTGACAAGAAATATAAACGAGTGCATTGACTTCCTGTTCAAAACTAGACTAGAAATGTACTTTTGGCACTGTAACCCTCAGATAAATGTATTCATGTGATACTAAATGCGACTAGAGCAGCAGGTTTAAGCACGTGTCTGGTACCTGGACAGATGAATGTAGTTGCAGAGCGCAGACAGTCCCTGTAGGACCAGAGCGACGGTGAGGACTCTGAGGACCGTGTGCATGGACCTCCTTTCCTCAGAGCCTGGAACAGCGGCTGGACGTAGATGCAAGACGCCACGAAGTACGCAGGAGCAGCAGGAAGTAGAAACTGTGCAGACCTGGGCACAAACAGGTAAAGTACAAAGGATAGTATCAGGGTCAGAAAGCAACAAGCAACTAAGCCTTAAAAACTCCAACTAGATTAAAAAAGAACTACATCAGCCACGAGTGAATATCAGGGATGCAAGCCATATTCAGTTTGTGACTTTACAGTTGTTTTGTGTGTTATAAGTGTGGACAGTTTAGATCAGATTTGCACAAACCATTTTTCTTGGTGAGACAAAATGTATTTCATTGTAGAATGTCGAGGGCCAAACCTAATTTCGAGTAATCTTATATGAGTTGATATTGATATGAGTTAGAGCTCTATCTACTGACTGACAAGGAAATTACACAGGTTAAACAATCCAATCCTGCCTGATATGCTAACGCTGCAGAAATGCTCAAAACGCGTCTGGATGATTTATGGACTTAAAAACAGTGCAGAAGATCTCAGAGATATCTATGACGTCAAAGATCTGGGACATTCAGAGCAGTGTTTTGAGAAAGATATATAAAGATATCTCACAGACAAAACTTCAGCTGTGTTTTTGATGAGGAAGCAATTTCAGAATAGGAATAAAATAAAATAAAAAGTCTATTTAGCAATATTATGTCCCCTTTATAAAGTTTTTGAGAAGAAATTAATTAAATTGTCTAATTCAGATGTTTTTGTGTCAAAACAAGGCCTGGGGGCCAGATGCGGACCTCCACACTATTTTATGTGGCCCTCCAGGTCTTATAAGGTACTTTTACTTTAATGGGTGTCTTAACCTCATGATTTTGACTGAAACTTAAGATAAAGTCTCAGACAATGTGATGTATATTTATTTGTTGTCATCAAAAATCATACAGACACTATTATTTGAATGAAGAAGATAAATTTATAAAACCAAAAAATTGGCTAAATCTGATGAACTTTGCAAAAATATTTAGTGAATCTTAAATATGATGATCTTAACTTTGTTTTAGTGATATGAGTAGTTTGACCTGACATAGCACTTGAATTCTGTTGCAGCGAAAGTCATTTTCTCACCGACTTCCTCGGAGCTGAAATGGTCCAGTGGGTTTCCAGCAGAATCTGGGTTAAACATGAGGATTGTGAAGCGGACGTCAGGATGAGACGGGAGCGCCGCTGACTCCTGTGAACAACAACAAGACTTTCAGACACAAACTGGCAAAAACATTCAGAAAACAAAGTATTGATGATGATACTGTATTAAAACATAACTTGTCTAATGTTGTTTTTGGATGTTAGTGTTGAAATGAATAAGAACAGTTGGACTCAGTCTCATAAATGCATATTATTAGAGTAAATGAAAGTCTGTACCTGGCAGGTGTATCTGTCTGCGTACAGGACGTGCCAGAGTGTGGGAGAAAGACTGTCGCGGGACGGTCTGATTGTGCTCGTCGTGTTTCAGGTGAACTACAGGAAGCAAAGAGGGACAGACATTCAGCGAGACGCAAAAAAGACAAATATGTCATAATGTACAGCAATACCAAACAACTGGCTGAAACTTAAAGGTGCATAATGTAAGTTTTATGAAAGGTCTGCTGCCTTTTTGTCTTGATATGGCATTGGAAACATGTACATAGCTTTTATTCATTTAGAAACATAATATTGCAAAAACACAGCTGATCAAACTAAATAGGTAACTTCTACATAATAAAGTAGTAGTAGTATAGTAAGTAGTATAGTAGTAGTAGTAGTAGTAGTAGTAAGTAGTAGTAGTAGAAGTATGTGTTACTTGTGAATTGTGCTCGTGCCAGTTTCTGCCGAGCAGCTCAGTTTGTCCAGGTCCGGCTGAATCTCTGGAAACAGCAGAAGTCTGGATTCTTTCTCCACGGCCAGAGCAGCGTTGTCCAAGCGACAAACCAGCAGCCCCACGTCTCCTGCAGAACAACGACGAGTGAGGACACGTTTGTTATTTGGATTTAGTTAAGTTTAGTTATAGTTGTCTTTTTGATTTAGGGACAAGTTTGAAATGTAGAGTTGAGAAAGCTAGGGCATCTAGAAACATTCAAACAGATCTAGAACAAATCTTTTCTATAGCCAGCACTTTAACAGTTATTATTTAATAGGTAGTTGAGGTGTTGTCATAAAAATTACCATATCAAATTTCAATACCATTTTTGATACCACAAGAACAAAAAAATAAAAAAGCAGACGTACTCATTATCAACACAAAATGACTTTCTTTCAGACCTATGTTATGTTTTTATTGTGATGTTTCAATGCTCTTTTAGATACAGTACGTTCAGGGTCAGTTTAAATAACTAAAATTACTACTATACCTTTGTCAAAAATAAATTTAACACAGACTAAAACAGAGATGACAAAAGTAATAACGACTTAAGTAAAAGTAGTTACTTGTCTGAAAAATTACTAAAAACGCAAAAGTCCAGCTCAAACTCATTTACTTAAGAAAAAGTACAAAAGTACCACATCGTAAGTAACAAAGTAAAAAGTAATATTACAAAGCATCGTAGTGTAAAATATGCTTTACAGTGAGACATCTGTAATAAAATTCTATTTAGTCATGTGACAAATGGGGAATTGTTACAAATTAGTAGGGCTGTAGTCACTAAAGGTATGTCCCATCGACCGATTAATCGCTTAAAAAAGGGGCGTGGCTAAAACTTTGACATTATTTTTCTGACCCAAACCTAAATACTAAAAATCCATTGGAGTTCATGCAAAAAACACAATTTATGCCTAAAATAAATAGATAACATGGCATTTAAATATAAAATGGCAGATTACACCAACAGTTCTGTTCCAAATCCTTACAAAATCACAAATTTTTGTACCAGATAAAACCTTATAATCTATCTAAAAGAATGAGTCGACTAATACAAATTTTGGTCGACTAAGATGCCATCGATCGATAAATCGACTAAACGACTACAGCCCTACAAATTAGACAGTTTTGTGGATTTTTAAAATGTTTAACTGGGAAAAAGTCTAACTTATAAGGCATCACAGCAGATCTGCACTGGCTTTAAGAGAGAAAAAACTGTCTGGGAACTTTAACTAACTTGTTTTGTAAGGAATACAAAGTATAAATGTTTTGTGAAAAATGCAAAAAGTGAAAGTAAAAAGTCACCAGATTTTTTAATACTCAAGTAAAGTACAGATACTCAAAAAAAGTACAGTACTTGAGTAAAAATACTTAGTTAATAGTTACGCTGCTAAACCAAGACAAAGGCAAAGCTTAAGACATGTAATAAGACATTTGTTTTGAATTGACACCAAATTAATTAGAATTTTGCCTGTTTACGTGTAATAATAATATTTATGCATCAGTCAAAAAACAAAATCTTTCAAAAACTATTCAGAAAAAGTCACATTTTTAAAATACTGATACTAGCTTTAGAACCGATGAGTATCTGATTATCGATACTTCTCACCACACTAGTTAGTTAATGGTAATTATAGTGCTACATGCAGTGCAATAGTTATGGTATGTTTAATATTAATTATAGCTGGGTTACTAGTACTTAGTGATTGTTAGTGGTACTTTTTGGTGGTAGTGATAAATAACCATTTATTGAGTTAAATCAAACAACTAGAAATGATATCAGTTCATTTAAGGCAGCTAAAATAAGCCCCATTATCGTACAAACTCTTCTTTCTGTATTAAAATCAATAGAAACTACATTTGCCTTCTCATGTGACATGCTTTTTAAAAATCTATACACCTGTCTGTCCAGTTAATGAGGAAGTTTGATGGAAGATGTGATTTATAACAGGACACATAAAAGACTCTAGAGTTCACAAAAACACTTTAAGAGGAAGTAAAGTCCAGCCGCGTAACAAGTACAGAACAAATTTGTAAAGAAAATCAAAATACACACATACATACATGCGTTGAAATGATTTTATTTACAAATATTTTTTACTGTGCAAAAGCACTTACCATTAATATTAAACACTAGACCTAAATTTAGCAATTATTACTAGTATCCAAACAAGATTTAGATTTGTTAAGCACATTTATAACCAAATAAAGGCTGAAATGTAGTAACTAGAAGTAAAACAGAATCTTTAAATTGTTGTTTTTGACATTTTTTAAATAATAAAATAGCAGTCTTCAACATTCTCTAGCCTTTTTATGATGCTATTTTTATTCTATAACATTATAAATCTGCTTTATTGTCAATTATAGCTATTACACGGTATTGTTTTTAACATTTACGCCTAGGAAACCCATCATTAAACCTGTATTATGTACTTCAAAGATCATTATAAGTACCCCAAGCAAATCAATACATTTAACATGCAATTACAATTATTTATCTGAGTCATTTTTGTAATTACTCCAATTAATCTCTTCAATCCTACAATATATCAGGCTATTTTATATTGCTAATTAAATACACACGTTGAAAGAATGTCACCAAAATTAGTTTTATCCAATGATTAAAATACACATGATCATCCTTATTCTAATTTGTTGATAACACGCTTGTAACACCCACTACCAAGCCTCGTGCCAATAAAACCGGTCTAATTAGCCAAATTAGGCACTTTATGACAATGCTAGCGATGGATGTAAAGCTAAATCTGATGCATGTGCAGACACGACACGTTTGCACGTCTCATCCTCTTCAACGCCTTCTTCTTACCTCCAAACATGAATTTAGTGATGTACTGGCCGTTCCTTTCCCTGGCCACTTCGCTCCTAAAAACTCCCGTCACAGTCTTCCCCCAAGTCTCCGAAAGAAGCAGCAAAAGGCACAAGCACCGGGCCAATAAACGAGACATTTTAACCGCAAATACGTTCGCGAAATAGCTGCAAATTTTTAATAATCGTCTCCCAATTCAATGAGCCACGAAGCCAGAAGTAAACCGAGAGCGCTAAGCTAGCCGACGTTAGCATGTTTTTAGCGGAAGTGGAAATAATTAAAAGCTTAAGTTGTTATTTTCTGACAATAAAACATAAAATACACAAAGTTAGCAAACATAAGTAAATATTAATCTTTAAAACAATAATAAAAACATGTACTTATGATTGTAAAACGAGTTAATGAATTACGAAATGTTTCAAAAGCTTTTATTTGTGAGTCCTAAACAGGAAGTTAGTTGTTTTCTCACGTTCGCCTTGACGTTGCTCCGTTGCCAAGTCGGCACGATTGACAGTTTGAGCGGCGTCAACATCATCCAATCAAAAAGCTTAAATTTTGTGACGTTAAAAATTCTAACCAATGAGATTGCACGGTTTCAGCTAAGACCCGCCTAACTTTCAACGTGTCAACACTGCCGGAAAAAGATCGCTACTGTCGGGATTTACACAACGAAAAATCAGCGCTTTAATAACAAACAGCTTATTTTGGGCTTTTTGACAACAAAGCTGACATTTAATACTTTCCATAAATTATAAAAATGTTATTGTTAACGTCCTATTAGTTGCGTATTTCTACATTTTAGATGTAATGTGAAGAAAATGGGCTATAGCAGGACTGTTTTGGTGACTGGAGGCTCTGGATTTATGTAAGTAATGCGTTATTACTTGAAAAACTAGTAATACATCCATTAAATTCTAAAGTTACTGGGTTTGTCATTGATCTATCTTTATTCGAATCATTATAAACCAACTTTAAAATAGTTGTTTGTGCTAAATCCTCTTGACATTTTTCTTTATGTAGCTTAATAACGATTTTATTTTTGTTTTTTAGTGGTTCCCATCTTGTCACACACCTCGTCACCAGACATCCAGACTGGAGGATAATAAACTTAGATATTGTAAGTGTAAAACTGTTAAAGTTTGTTTCAGATGATGTGAAAAGGCAAGTTCTTTGATATGAATGAATGAATGGTTTCTTTGTTTGTATTAAAGTTGGACTACTGCTGCAGCCCCAGAAGTCTGGAACCTGTGGAAGACAGAGCAAATTACACATTCATCCAAGTAAGAATATGGTTTAAATATGCTCACATTAAGCTAACAAATTAAGACTAATATCAAGATTTAGTTCTATTATTGCAAAATTAAAGATTGTATCAACAGTATGATGCAAAACTATTCCCACGACAAATGCTCCAAAGTATCGTTCAACTTTCTATTTTCACTGAATCATGCTGGTGCTTTTCAACTTCAAGAAAGTTACAGCGTGCCACTTTAATTTTGAAAAATGCAAGACCAAAATTGAGAACTGAAATCCACAAATTTAACTTAAAATTTGCCATAATCTTACTTTGAAAGTGCGTCTCGTTCCTACAAATATTTCAAGTATTACAAGTAGGGCTGGGTGATATGTATATTGATATATTTTTTCACATCTCGATATACGACTTATATTTCAATACCTTTGAATTTTTTTTTAAGTGAAAAGTGTATAGTCTGCTAATTAGAGAGCACATTTACATTGAATAATAAACAAAATTTGGTGTTGAAAAAATTCTAAAAAAAATTTCTCTTAACTCTTCAAGATGATGTGACAGTGAAAGACTGTTAACCCCTTTTTCTTAATTCATTTTGCCCATCATCTAATAAAAATCTACCTGACATGTTATATATAAAAATCTAATTGAAACCCTTTTACTTACAGTCAAATCAACCATTCTGGGATGGATTAGAATCAGTTTTTATACTAAGATTACAAATAAAAAATACCTCATAAAAATTCTTCACAATTTAATATGATTTTAATGAGCTTCGCCTAAACTTTTTTAGATTAATATAGGCCTTTAAAAAAAATGTATGAAAACAGATTCAGCTTTTGAAAAGGAATTGTCAAAGCCCAATATATGCAAAATCTAGTGTAATTCTGTCTCAGGCTGTGATTCTTACATTTACCAAAGAAATTTTAGGCGGACTTTAAAACCTGATGTTCTTTTGTGCAGAGCTTGTTCTCATTTAAAACTAGAGTTAATCAGACATCAGGAGCTAAAACTACAGAGCCTCAGCTTCACAAAGAGTCCAGACAATTATTTGTGCTCCAAAGAGTTCAGAGACAATTTCAATTTGAATTTTAGATGAATTTAATAAGACATTTTAACAAAAATGCCCCCCCTCTTAAAGGGTTAAAAGTAAATTTCCTTTTTCTTCAAACCAGGGAGACGTGTGCAGCTTTCGACTGGTCCATCATATTTTCAACACCCACAACATTGACGTCATTTTCCACCTGGCAGCTAAGACTCATGTTGGTAAGTTATATTGAAAGTAAAGTAAACTAAAGTATGAAGTGTAATCCTCATATTTTCCTCTCAGAGTCGTCGTTCAAATGCCCGTCAGACTTCCAGCGCGTGAACATCGAAGGCACCAGAGTTTTACTGAAAGCAGCTCAACAGGCTCCGCACAAAATACACAAGTTTATTTACATGAGCACAGATGAAGTTTACGGACCTGGGATCGATCAGGTAACAGCGGTCAAGTGTTACAAAGCTACAAACAATCTGCTCTAAGCTCTGGATACAAAAGCTTAGTCGTCTGATAAGGAGTTTTTGAAGATTACAGTTGAATAATATTGTGTGTGTTTGTAGACGTTCGATGAAAACAGTCCGCTGAAGCCGTCCAATCCTTATTCAGCCACGAAAGCAGCGGCTGAGTTTGTGGTGCGATCCTACTGGGAGAAATACAAGGTTTGTAAAGTTTAAGACCTTTTCAATGTGTTTTATTAAAGGAATGCATTAGTAGTTAGTTAGTCATCTCAAACCAGTTAATTATATTCTTCCTAATGTGTTTTTATGTGACTTTGTTTGGTTATTTATCCTCGAGGGGCGAATTTAAAAAAGCAAATCACATCAAATCATATTAAACAAACGACATTTAAACACCGCCCTATATAAACACTGATGATCATTAAATGGATAAACCGAGAAAAAGTCAATTAAACGACTGCAGCTGATCCAAAACAAAAAAAAAGCTGCTCGTGTTCTGACTGAAACGAAAAAACGATGTCATATTATACCTATTTCAAAAAATCTTCACTGGCCTTCCGCTCAAGCACGGTTTGACTTTAAAATACTGTTGTTTATAAAGCGCTCCATAGATACATCTCTGAGCTACTTATGCCTTATGAACCTGCGCGAAGTCTTCTGAGTCTTCTGGTCGTCCCGTACGCACAATAAAAAACTGGTGAAGCTGCCTTCTCTCATTCTGCCCCTGTAAATGTGCTCCAACCCTAAGCTCATATAAAAGTAAAGACAAGTCTATTTAGATTCGCCTTTCAATAGATTCAATAGAATAATTCCTCTTCTTCTCCTTCTTTTCCTTCTCCCTTTTCTTCTTCGGCATTATTAGAACTGTCTTGTCTCTGTCTTACAATAGTTTTAGACCTGATTCAGTCTCATTTTAAACCATTTTGAGCTCCAGTTTAGGCCTAAAATAGTCTTGATCTGGTGATACTTGGAGAGCCAAATATTATATTAAGTGGCACTTGCTGGACAAAATCTAAATAAATTAATCAACTAATAACAACTGATTAATAGACTAAATGACTGAAGACGTACAGCCCTGATATAATCTAGTTTCAGTCCTTGTTTAAGCTTGAAGTAGTTTATTTTAACGAATTCTTTGCTTTTCTTTTCACTTTAGTTTCCAGTGATAATTACAAGAAGCAACAACATTTATGGACCAAGACAGTTCACAGAGAAGGTAATATTCAGCTTAACATTACAAGACTTGACTAAAGACCTTTCATATTCAACTATTTGTATGTCATTGTGCTTTTTCCAGGTCATTCCAAGATTTATAAGTCTCCTGCAGCAAAATCACAAATGGTAAGTTCTTTTAAAAATCCTTACAATTTGCCTAAAAACGATAAATAACTAGTTGTATTTTCAAATCAGCACAATCCAGGGAACTCTGCCTAAATCGCGTCACTTCCTGTTCGTGGACGACGCCGTCAGTGCCTTGCTGCTGCTTCTGGAGAAAGGCATTGTGGGAGAAGTCTACAACGTGGGCTCCGGCTGCGAGGTTCCCATCATGCAACTGGCCTCAGAGCTCATCAGAATGGTAAAATAATTAGGTGTATGTGTGAATAATAAATGTTAATGTTATAACAAGGTGAAATAACAGATTTAGGGTAAGATTTATGCGATTTAAACACTTCTAAATAGTTGCTAATGTTTAATTTGATTCGATTTTAACTAATTTTGTCACAAAGATCAACTAAAAAGCTCGATTTCAGGCTTGTTGCCATTGGTTACCGCTGTTATTTCCATGTAGGGACAGTCAAGCAACGAAAAGATAATGATTAGTTTTAGAATTAATGATCTTCTGTGTTTTTCCAGGTGAAGAAAGTCCCTGACACTGAATTCAAAGACTGGATAGAGTTTGTTCCAGACAGGTGACTGGAAACGGATTTATTTATACATAATATTTGACAAGTTTGCTTAGTAATCTGTGTGTACCTTGTGTGTACCTTGTGTGCAGGCCTAAAGCAGACCTGTGTTACCCCATTCACTGTGAGAAGCTGCAGAGACTCGGCTGGAGAGCTGAAGTGAGCTGGACAGAAGGAATCAGACAAACAGGTGAAAATAACACCACAGAAATATAACCAAGCTAGACACATTACATCAGACATGGCCAAACTACGGCCCGGGGGCCAGATGCGGCCCGCGACCAGTGTTAATCAGGCCCTCAAAACATGTTTGAAAAAAGGTGGTAAACCTAATATTGCATTTTCTTAATTGAATTTGCTGTTGTGGTCTTGGTAAATGTCACAATGAATACAGACAGTAATATTTTAGTCAATTTTCTATTTAAATTTGGTATATTTTTTATATATATTTTGAAGAAATTGGCTTGCAGTAGTGACTTTGTCACACCAGGGATTGCAGTCCGGCCCTCCGCCACTTGTCTGGATTTGAAAATGGCCCACCTCTGCATTACATTCTTGTAGTGTAGTAAAGACCACTCTAATCCAGAATCTTTTCGAGGAAACTGTGTCCCGAGATCGAGAAAGACCAAGACTTTTAAAAGTCAAAATCGAGCTGAGACTAAGACTAAAGGCCAATTCATATTTCATCAAATGTCTGAACTTTGTTCTTGTTCTTACAGACCGAGCGGGCCGAACAAACTTCTTACTTCTTATGAAGTATGAATAGGCCTCTTGTGAAAACAACAAAAAAATATTTGTCCGCAACACTCAAAAAATGCTCACCAGTCGTGACAATGTAACAAATTTTTTTTGTTTTGTTTTTTGGAGTTGTTGCAGACAAATATTTGTTGCTATTTTCACTCATCGCTTGTTCCTGCGTGCTTTTCGGATCGGATGTGCGTGTCTCCACCTTTATCTCGTGTATGAAATGTGGTCTTGAAGTTAGACCCCGAGTCTAAGACAAGACCGAGTCCAAATGCACTGGAGTCTGAGACGAGACCAGGATCTTAAAGGTGCACTGTGTAACTTTCTGCAGGTGAAAAGTGAAATACACAATTCAGAGAAATAGAAAGTTAAATAAATTCTGAATGGGGATAATATGTTTTAAGCCATAACGTGAAAAAAAAATACAGCTAAAAGAACAGCTTTTCCATCAAAGTAAACAGGAAGAGGACCTCCTACTACAGTCCAAATAAGAGTCTATTTTGTAGCCATTCAAACATGCTTAAAGTAAATTCAGATTTATTATTATTTATTTAGTGCAACAACAAAAATGTAAGTGATTAAAACATGCATTTCTTCAAGTCTATTTTGGTCAAAAAGTTACATAATGCACCTTTTAATAAAAAAGTGTCCTCGAGTACTATATTTGGAATAAAAGTTGATTTTCTGTTATTGTCATGTTTATTAAATTCTACACAATTCTTATCTGTGTTTCAGTAAAATGGTACGAGGAAAACCCAGACTTCTGGCCTGATCCGAGCGACGACCAAAAACAAAATCTCTCCAAATGTGAGCTTCTACATCCTGCACTTTGACGGTCGAGCTCCAGGGGCAGTGCCTTCGACTACTAAACTGCTGTGCAATGTTAATGTCTATTTTATTCCAAGTCAAATCACTTGTGGACCAACAGTGCCAAACACTTACAGCAATAAGTTAATCATGTGACATTCTTATCCATTATTTAAATGTCTATTTTTAAACCTAATAATGAAGAAAATGCTGATGGTTGTAAATAAAACTGAAAATTGTGATGAGAATTGTTATGATTTATAATTTTTCACTGTAAGAATGTTTTTTAACCATTAAAAAAAATTTTGCAGCTATGTGTGCAAAAACCGTGACTGTGCTGTCGTGATGGTCAAACACATTCAGTTCATTTTCAGTTCACGTCGACGTCACATTGAGTTGACACCCAACCGAGCCACCCAGGTGACCTGACCTGCCAGCCCTCTTCATTCTATTCAAATGCAGAAATGTCTGGAACCACAGATAGAGCTGAGTTGCCCCAGGGCAGCTTACTATCACTGAGTGGGGAGGGAGGGTTCATCTCACTGTGAAGCGCTTTGTGACTATGTGTCTGTGAATGCGCTATACAAATAAAGATTACTACTTACTCATGTCTTTGTAAAGTGTCTGTCAAAGCATGTAGGGACTGGCTGGTCAGGCAACCACCCAGGTGGCAACAAAAACTCCTCATTCAACACCACTGCTGTGGCGAGTTGGAATACGGGCACTCGCTACACAGTGAGCCATAAGGTTCACATTGATAAGAGTGATGTGCGGTGCAAGGGGTCGCAGGTTCGAATCTCGCATATGTCTGCAAGTGTAAGAAAGTAACTAGACCTGTGCTGTACAACCTCAGCTCCTGTACACCTTAATCACAAGCTCGATGTCTGTTCACACCTACTCAGCGTCTCCCAATTTGCGAGTCTGTTTGAGGTGCAGTTGTTGGCGGAGTAAGTCACTGACCGCGTGTTTAGCCTCACTTAAAGTTTTGCCTAAAAACTGCTCCTAAAGAACACACAAACATACACTTTTGTCTCATGTTTGTGGCAAAACAGATCTGTAGCAGAGTTTAGAGTCAACCTAATTTATGCAGTTTAGAGAAAATTATCAAAATTAGCCCAACATACCCACCTGAAAACATTAGTAGAGCTTATCAACTATTGCAGAGAGGTCCAAAGCGTCTGCATCAGTCAGTTTTGCTCACTTACCTAATGCATTGTGAACCTCCGAATTGTTCATCACAATATGTTTTAAGCTTCTTTTTCACAGCTGTTAGGAGTCCCCTTAATGCTATTTTATGAACCAGTACATGAAAAGCATATCATCTTGCAATAAAATATAGCAATTTTGAGTTTATCTAAGCAGAAAAAAAGACGTATTTACATAAAACACTGAATAAAACACAACACTCCATTTACATTTGCAAATCCAAACTTTTATTTGTGGTAAAATCAGAATAGATGCACAGTTTTCATTTATTTTTTTTCCTTTAACTTCGTGCAGTGCTCCTCAATCGTGCAAACTGCTAAACTAATACATAAAGCAAATACTAACTATACCAGGCCGTTTTATAGTTACCGCTCGTGTGACTACCGGACGAATCCGACCAATCGCAGAGGAGAACAGAACTTACCCCGATTGGTCCGAATTCATCCTTAAGTTTTTACACCGGGGTTTTTAAAATTGGCCTGAAAATATTCAAATCACAACAGCATAGCAATAAATCCACAGTTATACCGTGTTTATGAAGACTTTTGCCAGACAATCACAAAAGGTGTTACTCCTACCAGGAAGGAAATCGTGGAAAAACTCAGAAGACAAAAACAGTTTCGTAGGGTATATTTATCTCTACAAAATTTGTGTTTTTTTTTAAGTTTAAACATTTTTAGCAGTTTTTAGGTAATCCAAACCTTGGCATAGAGTTAAGATTCAAAATTCATGATGCTTCGCCAATTGGGAAAAATGGATGTAGTGGTTTTTGTTTTGTTTTTTTCCGGTTTGAAGGAAAAGAGTTGTGGATCAGAAATTCAATCCAATATTTTTGAGTTTTGTACGAGGTTTCTTTGAACATGCCACACAGGAAATGTACAAAATTTTATATTTTAGCTTCTAAGTTAAAACAGTGATTGGATAATTCCATCATAAGAACCTTTCTTCTTCAATTTAGGCAAGTAGCATAGTTGGTTATAGTAGCATGAATTACATTTCAGCCAATAAATGGTTTATAAATTGGTTTATTTTAAATCACTGGCCAAAATAACGCGTCTTATTTTGCATCAACTTTTTCTAACTACTATAACTGTATCTAATTTGTGAGTGTTTTACTCTCCATAAAACTGGAAGTGCACTGTTTGCATGCTATTCTTGTTGCTAGCTTTAACAAAACAGTTTAACAGCTCGCTGCGGCTTCATAAAGTTGTGGAAAAATGCTCAGAATCACTTACCATCTTTGACAGATTAGGTTTAGCTTCACAAATTAGCATCTCACCTTTGTGCTATGCTAGCTAAATTAGAAGAAAAGTTCATACAAGTTTCTGTTTCCCATTTTTTAGTGACATATCCAAAGAAAGACTCGAACACGTTGCATGTTTTTGACAATAAAAAGCTCACACTACCCCAGAAAAATAGAAATTTGCACGCATACCAATGACATCCAACATTCAGTTTGCCAGTGTTTAATGTCTTTTGGTCAAGTCACTTATCTATTAGGATCACTATTTTTATGTTAAAATAGTAATCTTGTATTTTCGGCTTGTTATAAAAATAAATATTTCTCCAAAAAAACGGGGAAAAAAGCTTGATAAGCTACGACGACCTAGCAGCAGGAACACGCAGAACTGTTTCTATGACGACTGTTTTACTCTTAAAATGGACATTTTCTTTTTATTCATTCTTCAGTTTTGTTGTGTTCAACTAGAAATTCTATTCATATCGGCTAAATTTATTTTTTTGTTGAAGCTACTAATTCTACAATCAAGTGGGCAAGTTTAGGATAAATATTTTGGCATATGTTCAACCAATAAGCTAATGCTACTTAGCTATCCAGTAGCTAATTAGCTAGGAGGCTAGCTTGAAATGAGAAATAAGTTACTATTACTGTTTTATTGGGCTTTTATGAAATTTCTTTTCAAGAATCTGACTAAATTAACCATCAGACAAATCAAGTGGGCAAGTTTATAGCATGTATATTTTTGGCTTAATTTTTACCAAAGGTTAATGTTACTTAGCTAACCAGTAGCTAATTAGCAAGCAGGTTAATTTGAAATTAAAAACAAGTTCATACGTTTATTTACTGGGCTTTTTGTAATTTCTTTTTAATAATCTAACAAACTAAACAAATTGAAAAATCAAGTGGGCAAATTTATAGGATAAATACTTTTTAACAAAGGTTAATGTTACCTAGCTAACCAGTAGCTAATTAGCTAGCGGACCAATTTAAACGTTAGAGATTGTTTTTATTGGGCTTTCATGTTAGTTTTAAACTTAATCATCAGATACAACTGAAATAGATGCTGATTTCAGAGAACAATTAAAGTACTTGTTTGAAAAAGCCTTAAACTTTAATTACATTTTTGGTTTTATTAAAATCAGAAATCTTTTGAAACGTTCGTCCAAATAATGCCTAAACAATCCTACAGTCTTGTGTAACGTGTTTCTGCTTCTGTTTCTGACCTGGAAGAATTCACAAAACGCACAAACATCCAACTCACTCGCGCTTTACCTCATCCTTTACAAAACAACAACAGACACTTCTCTGGACTTAAAACTTAAAATAGCTGCAGCAGTTGGGAGTGTAGCACCGTGTAAACCTCCTCCTTATCTCACTTCCAATACAAAACGTAAAAAAAATAACTAAAATGTGCTAAATCGTGGCATAGTATTGGTTTACTTCTTCTCCTATGCCATTTTTAATTCAAAAAACTCGTTAGCGTTACAAACATCACCTTCATTTTTATCAGTAAATGCTACAATACCTTCTTCAGTGTCAGTTAAGCTACACAATTTCCCCTTTTACTTCCTAAATCTTAAATATGGGGTGTTTGTGTGGCATAAATAGCATAAAAATCAAAGCTAACACGTTAATTCCAAGCCAAATTAGCATGGGAAGCTAACTGGCTAATGCTACATTCACACTAACCGACAAGTTTTGAATCGCTTGGCCCGTTATTAGCAAAAAAAAACACTGAATTCTTAGCATATTATCTAACATGTACAATACAAATTACGCAAATCTTTATTGACATCTTGTTTCGGACGAGAAATGTGGTCCTTTTTCAGTCTTTTTTAAGAGTTTTCTGAAGGCACTGCGCTAACTTCAATCTGCTACAACTCACCAAGCTAACATTATGTATATTGCACTATACAGGAAGTAAAAATGTTGATTTTGGGCACAGTGGATCAACAAAATAACAACAAAATTTAACTTATAATTTGCATATTTAAGTGTATAACAAGACAAAACTGCTATTAACATGTAAAATGAGGTATACGTTTAGTCCTAACAATCCCTGCTGAGTGATTTCTTAAGACAATGTGCATAATATTCACTGAAAAGGGAGACATTTTATAATAAACCAGCTTTTTTAGAACTAATTTTGAACATGTTAGCGCTACAATTTTATTTTATAGCTTTAAAGGAGTCATTTATATACTAATTTCTGATTATGCTAAATGATGCTAACGGGTAATTTAGTTAGCTTAATAACATTATCAAATAAAAAAAACATATTTAGATGCTCAAAAAGGTGATTTACGATAATATGTCACTCTTTAACGCTTTTCACAATAAATGCCCACTTGTTTTGGTCAAAAGGCACTGCAATGTCTGAAGTGCGCTCCCGCGTTCGCTCTTATTTTGAAAAACAAACCTACTGCTGTTTCGACGACGTACGTGGGGTTAAGTAGAAAAGCCGACAGTAATAAGCTGTGTTAAAGGGTTTATAGCGATGTTAAGAAACTCTTGTAGTTATTGTTAATCAAGCTGTTAAAAGTAAGACCGCCTGGAAAAAAAACATTTACTAAACTAGATTACATTTTCTAAAGCTGGACACTGACGCTTGTCGTTACACGGTTTGGAACGAGGTTCAATTTGAGCTGAAGTTGCCATAGTAACAAATTTAATACAATGGCTAAAGTTATCTAATTGCTATTTATGGTTTAGTCGTCCAGTAGTTCCAAAATGGGGGTTGGGACTGCTCTGGAGGTCACAAGATTATTTCAAGATGTAATTTTACATTTATGATTTGGTATTTGTTCCATTTTAGTATCATGTTTGACTGAAATTTGGCCATATAAACAATAAATGCTTTTTAACCCAATTGCAATTGCTTTCTAACTTGAAATTATTACAGACATATTCTTATTTCGCTCATTGTAAAGTTATTCAGGGAGAGATGACAAAAAGAACGAAATTGTTTGCGCAAGACTAAACTCCAAAACGACTAAAAATTTGGTTTACTTTATCACGGTATAAAAGAGAACATTTGCTGTAACAATATAGTTCCTCTTTTAAACGCCATGTTTTACTTCTTTCATTATTTGTGTTTTAGCCTCTGCAGAGCCTCCACTGTCTGGGCATAAGTTACTTTTGTTCAAGGTTTTACAAAGATCAAATGAAAATTGCCAAGAATTGCCAAGTCTGCATCTTTTTAGGAACTTGAGACTTCTTTATTTGGAACGTCGCTTATGAATGTTGGCAGACAAGGGTTGTGAATTTCAGTTGTTTTTCCAGTTTGATCCATAAATGTATCCCCAGTAATGACTGAAACATGGACCACAAATTGTACTTGTCATCTATTAATCTCTGAAAATCTAGCAACACTGGGAATTAGTCATAATTTCTGTTTGCCTTGGTTGCAAAATGAGCTGTGGTGCAAAAGTGCAATCATATCATGATATTCTAAAATTCAACGTATCCACATGAATATCGCGATACATGATATACGATATGATATTGCCCAGACCTAACTGCAATTAATTTTTAATAGTCTCTGAGATTCATTCAATCTCTAAACATTTTCTGAATGTTTGCTTTGTCAGCTAAAATTGTATATTGAAACAGCTGTTTAATATTAAAGATAGAATAGAGCTAAATAAAGTCTAGATGTAAACGAATAACTTTGACAACGATGGCGATCTTCTTTTGAATAAACACCGTGAAATTATCCAATATATAACATTATGTGACACTACTTGAAGGCGTAAAAAGTTAAAACAGTTTAGATAAACAATATGCCAGATTGGACCACGTTCCAAGTCGAACAGTGACAAAGCTTTATGACAATTCTTTGTTAGCAACTGTGGCGCAGCAGACATACTTTTACCACTTTTATATGTAATTATATTGAGTTCACTAGAACACAATACTTTGAAATGTTAACTTGAGCTCGACAAGAAAAAATAAACGCAAGAAATGCTAGAGATATGTTTGAAATAACTATAACTGTAAATAGCCGATAGCCACTTTAGCACGTTAGCATTTATTCGCGTTAATAGCCGCTTTGCTAATCGCTGAAATCTGAATTCATTTAGATAATCCTTCGCGTAATTTACTAAAAGTACTGTAAACAAAAGAGCAACTCATACTGAATGTAAATCAAGATTGTCGTTAGCAGCTGTTCAAATGAATTGTAGACCAAACAAAAACTTAAATATTTCAATTATAACACAAAAAAAAAACTGTAACATTACTCCATAGTTTTACTGATCCATTTACACTACTGTTATTACAATTATTTCAGTCTTAAAAGAATGTTTTTGTTTTATTTTGTGACTTGACACAACTCGCAAAGAAGGGAAAACTGCTAAAACAACAATAGGCGCATTTGTTCAAGTTTTTAGGGCACAAACAGCTTAGTAACTACTTTAATTTTCGATATTTCTTTCGCATAATAGAACCGACAGCTATTGCAGATGATTGTCAAGAAGTGCTCTGAATATTGCGTAACTGTAGCTTTAAAAAAAACAAGAAACATTACAATAACGTGACCCATTCATTAATAAATCCCGCCCGAGCGAGTCAGTTAACACAATAAAATCCTATCGTTAAAGTAAAATTATTTATGGAAAGAAACGTTTTGACCAAAGTTGTGCGTTGACAAATTCAGCTCCTATTTGCGTCACAACGAGGATTTACCGGAGATGCCACATTCAAGCTGTCTTAGTTTAACTTCTAATGATGAATTGTTCTAGTTTTAGAACATTTGCATAAGGGAAGAAGTGCTTAAGGTGAAAAAACTTGCCTGGTCTTGGTTTAGATCTAGCTTAGATCTTGGTAAAACCTGGTTGAGATCTTGTTTGGACTCAACTTAGTCCTAGTTCTAATTCTTTGTCATTACCTGATTTGGAACGATGCCCAAATAAATATTAAAAAAAAAAAAAAAATTCTTTAAATGTTTAATTTGAGGTCGTGGACATTTTTTACAATCTCGTAAAGCCTATTGTTATAATGTCAGCCCAAAGCAGTTATATCAGTAATTTAAAAGTCCATCAGAATACTTTTTAAAACAATCTTGAACCATGCTTGGGACACCTTCAAATTTTGAGATTTATTTGATCAAATTTACTACAGTTTTTGCTTGATAAACGTTTGCTCAAAGTCAGCTAAATTTGTGTATTTGAACAGTTGATATGCTATAAAACGATTATCAAAGTCAGATGTAACACTTTCTTCACTTTTTAAGAATAAACTGCAAAATAATCACAATTTTAATAAGTTTTTGTATGTAAAAGTTTGACATATTAGTTATTTCTGTGTCTGACTTGAAGCTAGTTCCTTCACAGCAGTTAAGCATTTATTTACCGGTTGCTATGGTGACAGTAAGTTTAAACTAACTGCTGCCGGAACTACTTTCCAACTTGCTAAAGCAAAATAAACTCACGGCAGTTAGCACTAAAATTCTTCTAATTTGTCCCACAAACTTATCACAAATACATCAAATTGTTTATAATCTGTCTTTTGTTTAATTGTTGTCAGTTATTTCAGTTAAAGTTAGTCCCACTGTTGCTATGGTGACGGCAGCAGCGCAGTGATTTAGAATGAGTTTTTTTTAACTGCTGCCGGAACTACTTGCGGAACAAAACGCACAAAACAAAACACATTTAATCGAGCTAAAGCAGAGTAAAACAAGCTTGTACTAAATCAGGTAATGACCGCAGTACTTTAAACCAAGACTGTTCATATTTAAACTGGGTAAAGCATAATTTTCTACCTTTAAAACTGTGCTTAAACATTGTGGCATTTTCTTACGTTTCCGTTGTGACTAAATGTTCCTATGTTGTCCATCCCTGAACGCCGCCATCTTTATCGCGAGAAGAAAACCTACGAGCTAAACGACGGAAAAATAGATTTGTGTACCTCTCCAGGATAGAGTGAGCAAGTAAAAATTAAAACGTTTTTGAATTTTTCATTTTTGTCGTTTGTTTTTTTTCCCTTTAGAACAAGGAAACAAGTGGAACAGGAGCCAGTTTCTCAACATCACAATGGCACTAAAAGTCCATTAAGAAAGCCACTGCTAAAACAAAAATAAACAAAGAAAAAAAAAGCTAATAAGTGCTTTGAAACGCAGCCAGACAGTTTAAGAATTTGACAATATTTCAGCTATTGTTCTAGCATATTTTGGGCTATTTTTTCACATTTTATCAAAGGGACCTGTCTTGCTTTACTCGTGAAAGCAAATAATCACATTCAAATCGTTTTTAAGCTACATTTAGCATACAAAACAAAAAGCTAACATTCAGACGCTAACGTTCGTACCACGCTAGCTTAGCTGTGCACAATAATTTATCTAGGACGCTATACAAATATATGTTTCGAGTGTATAAAAGGTAAAACTAGACAATATTAGCTTATCATATGACAAAATAAGGATCTTTGGCATTTCACTATAGAAAAATAATAATAAAAATTGCTTTTTTTCCGACTGCCTTCTCAGTGGCTCAACAAACAAAATGGCCGACTATTAGTGACAAGATGTGTTTGAGAAATTCGAGCTCCAAATCTCGTTGCAGAAAAGTCCCCAGAAAGTTCTCGCCGTTTTCAATTAATTCAGTTCACAAAAGTCTATCACTATTATTGTAAATTCAGAACTTTCCCCGTGCTTAAATATCGAGTACGTAAGGTGCAAAAAACGAGTGTATTTTTGAAATGTTTACTACAATAATCAGTGATACACTTCGGAAAGACTTTCTGGCACGTGTGAAGAAATTTACAGATAGCGGCTGCTCCGAGACAGTTTTCTCGCGGCAGCTAGTTTTTTTAATAAATATTTTTTTTATTTTTTGTGTTGCCAAGGTTTGATTTAGTTTGTTTCCTTCCAGTATTAATCGAAAAACAAATTAATACACGATATAAAAGGAGAAGTAAGTGACGAGTTGGTAAAAATGTGTTCTAGTTTTCTGAAATTATTGATAAAGTAAGTATTATAAAGTTTTTACCCATAGATTTTTATCATATTGAGATAAGGTCAATATTTTAAGCCGTATGCACACTAGAGCATTCTTAGTTTTTAACAGTAATTTCATTGAATTTCAGAAAGGACGCTAACTCACCCACTTGTCTCCATGGTGATATTTTGCTTTGCCTACAAAGGTTTTTGCGTTTTACAATAATGACTCGAAGTGTGCATGTGTTCCTGTTGTTTATCTGGTTTTCTTGCACTGTTTACCGGATACATTTCACACATTTATCCTGCGTTAGTCAATTAAGCTTAAATCTAGCTTCAAAACATGTTTTGTTTTGTTTTTTTACTGTAAGCTGATTCACTTTTCTCTGAATCTCGCTTGACTTGGTTTAGATGCGCTTACTTGATAGATCTAGATTGTACTTGTTTTTTTTATGTTTCTGCCTTGTTTTTATACATTTGATATGATTTCAAATCAAAATATTTGCCAAAGGAATAAGGCATTTTTGCTTTTGTAAACAGAAATGTCTTGAAACAACAAAAACGTGCAAGAAAACTTCTATAACAATAATAATTAATCTAATCTGGTAAAAGCTACTGAGTTAAGATTAAAATTTTGTAGTTTTAACGAAGACAAGAAGTGCAGTGTGACGACTAATCGTAAAATTTGAAGAAATTATAACACATTCTAACTTAATTTAAGTAGTAAGAACATCAACCTTTGAAATCCTTGATTTTATTACCATCAAAATGTAGAAAAAAGCAGCTTAGAAGCAGATTTCATGATCTGAAGCAGGGGTCCCCAACCACCAGTCCGGTGGGGGAATCTTTTTAAAATGTAATTTATTTTCATTTTATGGTCTATCACTACTTCATGGAACTTTAATGTGAAAGTACAGAGCCACTTAACCCAATGAATTCAAGCAATAAAAGCTAAAATGTATATACAATTATACAATTGTATGCATTTCATGTTGTTATTATAGATCAATAAAAGATTGGGAAGCGCTGATCTAAAGTCTTTCTGTGACTCTGGGATAATAAATCGAAGCAAAATGTCCTTTGTTTGTGGTCAATACTTTTTTTCCTCATGTTTTAGAATTGCAAAAAATATTAAATCCTCTAGTGTGCAGCTGGCTTGATAAGATTTCTGCGCTACAAAAGCGACAAAATAAAACTGGAGATTGTGTCACACGATTGGCCAAGAGGCATAAACCCAAAAAACATTAATTTTCTACATAAATAATAAACAATCACTTACTTCTCCTTTATATTTTAGTCACAGTCGGCCTTTACTTGTAGCCAGTTATTAACTTGTCAATAAAATCAACAGACATGTTTTTTTCAAAGGCACCGTATAGAAACAAATCCTTCATATTATTTAAATGGACTCACCAAACGGACAAGTCAAAGTCCATCCAGTGTTTAAATCCCACATTATTATCACCTGGCTGACTCGTAATGCCATAAAACCTTTTAAAAACATGGAAAAATAAAGAGATTTTTTTTCGTTTGTTTGTTTAGCGCGACGGCGGTCTTTGTGTGAATAAAAAGACCGTTCAGAAATGTGCCTATCTCTGCTGTATCTTCTTTTTTTTGTTCTTTTTTTTTTCTTTTTTTCAATTCAACGCACGTTTATATGTTAAGAAAAAGTAACAATATTTTTGGGGCCTGTGATAATCGACATGGCCATGCAAGTTTTTTTGTTTGTTTGTTTGTTTTTTTACATTTACAAATCGACACACTGGGAGCCTGGCGGGACGTTTTTGTAATGTGAAGGGAGAGAAGCGTTTTTGTATTGGCTAGTATTGAAATAAACTGCCCGGGCCAAAAAAAAAAAAACAACACTTTATAAATACATTTTTACTTTAGAACACTTAAAGGCAAAAAATAATAAGAATCCAGCTACACGTAGTAACAAGATTGTGTGTATTCGTTGTGTAAAGACAAATGAAAAGTTTGTATGAAATTAGTGAACATTATAAGATGACAGATGAGAGAATTCGCCACTTTAACTTGCATATTTTGTCAGATTTTAAAGTGCATGTGACAGGCTTTACGTTTTTTACAATTACGACTTGAAATGTGCATGTGTTCCTGTTGTTTATATGGTTTTATTGTACTGTTTACCGGATACAAACAATATTCAGCAGCGTTACGTTTAGACGGAAGCTAGTTTTTTCCCGATTTTGTCAAGTTTTGAGCTCACCTTTGGCTCTCCTGTATTTTTGCCACTCACTGCTGATACTTAGAATGCTGTGATTTCATTTGCGTAATCTCCAACAAGTTTTGTGTACAACAGCTCACTAGCTAGATCGGTGTGTGCTTCTCAAAGTTAACGCTAACGTGTATTAAAATGTGAAATAAAAAAATAAAATGAAAAAAACTTGACTGAGAGATCTGGACCTTGTAGTTTTTGTGAATTAACTTTTGCTCACAAAGACTGCAGGAAATTATTTGTATATTCAGAAAGTAGATTGTTTTTTAAATATGACAGAAAATGTTGTTAAGACTAAGAATTTCAAAGTGTAGCTGTTAAATAATTGGAAAAGTTATACTGTTTAAAATGAATCATAGTGTAGTCCATGTCTTTATGATTTTACTAAATGTGCAGTTTGTACATTTATGACTTTAATTTGTTTGAACTTACATGATATTCTCGTAAATCTTTCAAAAGTAGGGCTCTCTGCATAAAGTCAAGCCACAACATGAAGATTCTCTGATTATATTCTGATTAATTTAGAATTTATAATCAACTGAATGCAAATGGAAACGTTAGAACAGTGTTGTTATAATTTTCTTTAAAAGGTAAGCACCAGACTGTCATTGATTTGTTTAGTTTTTATTGTGCAATAAGGATTACGTGATATTTTTACCAAGTTTAAATTTATTTAGTCTCAAACTGCAAAGTGTGAATATGTCGTTGATAAAAGCTGATTATAACGTCGCAAAAGGCTTAAAAGCATTGACTTTTACCTATTAGATCCCCTTTAATGTTTGTTCTTTTGCTCATTTAACTAGTTTTGCTTTAAAATGTTGTCGTTGCCATTAGCATTAGCATTAGCACTGAGACACAAACCCTTTATAAAGCCACAACGTATTCTCCTGATTTGTAAAGTCTTTAACATGTTTTCAGAATCGTCCACAACTCACTGCTCACTGCCTGACCTTATAGAATTTATTCTTCTTAAACTGGCTTAGCAAAAACTCCATAGAAACAGACTTAGACGAGAAGTGCTGATGCTAACGCTGTGCTAACACTAAGCTAACAAGGTGCTAACACGCTCACAGTCAATTTACAAGCAACTGACGCTTTTTGTGACGACTTAAAACATAATAATATAACAAAATTAAGGTTTTATATTCATCAAATCATAAATATTGTGTGATTTTCATGGTTTTTGCTTTTGTTCACAGTGTGGTTGCTAGGTAACAGTTGCTATCCATGTTACGGCTGCATTTCCAACCAGGAAGTGCAACTGTAACTGCCAAACTGAAGAAAAAACTAATCCTAACTATAATCATTTTAACAGCGTGTTAATGAAAAGTGTAGCTTAATCTGTCAAATGCACTTTAATTAAATGTGGTCTTTAGTGGCAAAGTAGCTAACATACATTCAATCAGTGGTTTAAAGTGACGTAAAAGTCAAATAAAAACGGTAAAAAGCTAAATTATTTTCAACAACATTTGTACTTCTTCATAAAACAACGAACAGGGACAAAGAATACGAAATAAAAACTATATAAATAAATAAAATCAGACATTTTTGGGCCGGGGCAGTCGGAAATTCTGCGTTTTTTAGAAGATTTTTCAGACACCAAAAGCGCTTGTGTGAATATAACTGAAGTGAACACCTGCGAGTGTCGTCAGAGCTACAATATATTTACCTTAACCCGAAATAAAAAGAGAAATAAAACAAAACAAGGATGAGGAGAAGTGGAAAGTCTGGTGCGAAAAGAAGAGGGGGAATGAAGCCACCTAAATAAGTATAAATAGTTTTATCGCATGCATGAGGCTGGGCTGGATGGAGGGAGGGAGAGAGGGGACAGAAGGGGGAAGAGAGAAGGTCTAGTTGCCCCACCAGTCGACCTGGGTGTGGGAGTAGTTTCCTCCGTAGCCGTCGGCCGCGTAGAAGTTTCCAAATCCTCCTAAAAAACAGACATAATTTGATTTAATGACAATAACCAGAGGTAGGAGTAAGTCACGTATCTGCAAGTCACAAAGTCTCAAATTATAACATCAAAGTCACAAGTAAGTCTCAAATCATAACATCAAAGTCACAATAAGTCTCAAGTCATAACGTCCAAGTCACAAGTTAAGGCCAATTCATACTACACTAACTTTGTTCGGCCCGCTTAGACTGCAAGAACAAAATGACGTCATTTTGTTCGTACGACCGTTGTTCGGCAGTTCGTGCGGGTTTTCTTGACACATCAGCTGAGCAGGACTTTGTTCGGCAGAGCTGTGTGGTAGCTCAGGTCTGATTGGCTCGTTTTTCTAAAGTGGGTGGGGTTTCTAATAGATTCCACTGCTGAATCTTTTGACAGTTCTACTACCTACGTAGTAGCAGCCGAACATGCAACTTGTCTCCTCCAATCAGCACGCAAAGTACCGCCGTCAACTTATAACGTCCCACCATTTACCCGCATCAGGCAGAGACCAAGAAGCGTCTTATTTCCCCAACACAGTATGCCGCTCCGGTTGCATACCTTCCTAATCCCTAATCTTACCAATTACCTTACCTAACCCTAATCCTACCTAACCTTACCAATCCTTAAGTAATATTTAACTATAAACTTTTGTTAGCATAGCACTAATGCAAGTGATGGTGTCTGGCATAACTGGGTTAGAAAAAAAATCAGCGACAGAAGTAGTTACTTATGAAATATGAATTGGCCTTTAGAAGTGAAATGAAATTGAGTGGAGGCACTGGGTAGTGCTAGCCTGGCTATAAAGAGGCGTCATATCTCACAATATTGGATTGTTGTAATGGTATTCTTACAACTGTAAAGAAACTTTGGCCAATCCAACTCTAGAATCCGAGCTCTTACAAACACAATCCGGTGCACGTTGGCCTTTAGGCTTTATGTGTGTATTATTTGAACAGAATCACTGTTCGACTGAATTTCTCACCTCCTCCAAAGCCGCGGTTTCCTCCATGTCCCGTCTGATTCCGACCTCCACGACCTCCGAACCCTCCTGCGTTTGCTCCGGCTGCGGTCTGACGGTAATCACGAGCGCCAAAACCTCCAGAAAACCTGAACAAAAATACAACAATAAGCCCAAAAATCAATATACAGCAAATAAACATTATACTAAAAAATTGTGAAACTTTCAAGACTCATTATTGTAAAATATGATGATGTAGTGAAAACTGCTTCACCTCTTGCGCCCCCTGTTGTTGCTCTTGTGCTGGTGCTCGTAGGCCAGACTTCCAGCCACGACGGCACTTCCTGTTTAGCCTCCACCAGAATGTCCAGCAGATCTTTAGTGATGTTTCCGTTTTTATCGTTAAAGAAAGACGTGGCCAAACCTAAAAAAATAAATAAAATCAAAAACGATATATTGCACCAACAAAGTAGCAATTGTTTTAACGTTCTCGGTACGTGTTTGCAATCCATCCAACCCCATCTGAGAAAACTGAAATATAAACTGCTAAGATGATACTAGACTGCAATACTTACTTGTAGATACTTAGGTTAGATTAACAGCTTTTAGATAATCTCAACAAAAGAGACATTTGCAAATATTTCATAAACTAAATAAACTAATGTTTTGCGACTTACTGTGACTATACAAAAGACCATTTTAATTCCAATGAGATAAATCTACACATTTGAAAAGAAAACAAAATGAACCAAAACAAACATGGCAGCGCTGACAAACTTTGGCTAAATAAGCAGAATTATAAACTATTTTGTTTTTCAAAAAATGCCCACCAAGTCACTTTGTGTGTTTGTGCTGTTCTTTCAACCAGATTTAACACAAATTTACTTTTTGGTTTGTTCACCTTAACCAGCTTTAAACGTTTGTCAAAACATCCAGCAGCGTAAAGCCAGTTATCTCAGACTGACCCCTAACCCTAACCCTATCTTACCGAGGTTTCCCACTCGTCCTGTGCGCCCGATTCGGTGGACGTATTCTTCGATGTCACTGGGGAGGTCAAAGTTTATGACATGTTTCACGTTGGAAATATCCAGACCTCGAGCTGCCACCTGCAGGATAAACACATGAATACATTTTAAAAAGCTAGTTTAGGAGCTTTAATTAATGCTTTTGTGCATAGTGGGTTTGAAATGGTTCTCAACTTTTTTCTTCAAATGTACAAATTTCGTCGTGAAGCATTTTGAAAAGACTAAACTGCAGCATTTCTAATGTCAACATGTTGCCAACACACAGATGCTTTGAATTTAAATAATTTGAAAGCAGTAACTCACAGCAGTGGCGACCAGAATAGGGCACTTCCCGGACCTGAACTGGTTTAGGGCCTCCTCGCGGTCTCTCTGGGAGCGGTCGCCGTGGATACTGGTGCAGGCGTAACCCTCGCGGTACAGGAAGTCCTCCAGAGCGTCGGCGCCTTTCTTTGTCTCCACGAACACCAGGGTGAGAGAGTCTTTACCTGCAACAGCACACACCACGTCCAGACGTTTATACTTCTGATTTAGTCTATTTTATATGAATCTGAGCTCAACTTTGGCCAGGACGAGTAAAAATGTATTAAATAAACTAGACTGAAAAGCATTTTGTGGAAAGCTCAGAAGTCCCATCCATTTTGATGAAAACAGAGACATTTAATAGAGCAAATTTCTGATCCCATAACAAACGTCAAAACAAGAGATTTGTGTGTTTATTTTGTCAAAACTAGTGTGGTTCCGTTAACATTTTTTGGAACCGATCTGATACATATACTTTGTCTGAACCATTTTTAAAGTTATTTTAACCACAGTCCTTCTACTATAAAGGCTAAATGAAGCCTCACAGAGGTAACACGGATATTTGTCTGTTTATATGGAGTATTTTATGCTTATCTGCGTTAGCTTAGCATTAGCATTAGCCATGAGCAGAAAACAGCTGTTGCTGCAGCATCTACGGCTCCTCATTCAGGACAAAACAGGAGAGGGGTTGTGATCAAAACAGCACTCTGTCCTGAAGCCACAGGACCACAGCGCGGACCAGTGTTCTGAGCCGCTCCTGCACCGCCCGAGCGCTGGGCTGGCCGCTCTCTCACCGCCCTAGCGCTTAAATGACCGCTCTCTCACCGCCCGGGCACTCAAACGACCGCTCTTGCACTGGCCGAGGGGCCTGGCCAGCCGCTCTTACACTGCCCGAACGCAGGGTCGCCTGGTATCTGTCAACCTAAGCTTGGTTTTTTGGAACTCGTGTACTCTCGAGTAATTTTTGACGGTCCCTAAGCAGCGTACGAGCGGCACGTTACAGACGAGCTCCCCACACAAAGTTTACGCAGCCGGGCCACATCCTGAGGAAGTTCCCGCTGTAGCCGCGGAGCCGAATGTCCAACGTCCAACGTGGAACTAACTTCACCAAGGTGGCATGCAGTATCCTCCTCTTTCGTGTCCAGAACACAGGCGTGCGGTGGAGCGGTGTGGGGACCACTGTCAGAGCGGTGGAGTGGTACTGGGACCACTGTTAGAGCGGTGGAGTGGTAC
Source organism: Mugilogobius chulae (assembly GCA_038363315.1). Classification (NCBI taxonomy): domain Eukaryota; kingdom Metazoa; phylum Chordata; class Actinopteri; order Gobiiformes; family Gobiidae; genus Mugilogobius; species Mugilogobius chulae. The sequence goes on along the minus strand of CM076410.1, from coordinate 1,020,629 downwards.
TGGGACCACTGTCAGAGCGGTGGAGCGGTACTGGGACCACTGTTAGAGCGGCCCACAGGACAGAGTGCTCTTTTGGTCACACCCCAGCTGGAAAACAGGGCGGTATCGGATCGGAGATTTGATATGAGTACTTGTCCAAAAAATTGCGATATTGGAGGTTATGCCAATCCCAGTATCAGTAACAGAACAACCCCAGTCAAAACTACTGCACTGAAATTAGGGCAGCAACAAGCTAACTATTAGTCACAACTTATCAATTCTTCCATTAACCGTCAACTAATATGAATGAAAGTTTTTTATTTAGCAGTAAACAGGCACAATCTAATCTAACAAAACAGCAGCGGTGTGAACTTCTGCTGTAGTTTTTAAACAACAGTAAAAATATTTCCTTCTTTTTTACTTTTTAGTGATGGAAGAGCGGAGAGAGCAAAGTGTTTTCAGCTCACACACAGAAAAAGCAGCAGAGAATATAAGATTACTCAAACATGCATGAAAGAAACACAACTCCAGGTATGCTTGGATGATAATTAAGCAAACTCTTCACATATTCTGACGTTTTCTACTGTAAAATGTGAACTAAACTCACACATGTCCGTGCTGCTACGTCTGCTGCTGAAGAGAAAGCAATGCCAAAAATAAATGTGCAGGTTTTAGCTACATCTGTCGTGATCGTGAGGTTTCATGCGGGAGCTGAAGCCGGTGACAAGAGTTTGGTCAGAGAGTTTTAAACTACACTGTGAATGTAACGAGCTGCAGGTTTTAATCAGCTCACAACAGAGAGAGAAACATAAAGCAAGACGAGTGGTATTAAAGGACAAACTAGAGCCAAAATCAAATATATATTTCCTAAGACTTTGGTACAGTATAAAACTTCGTTATTGTTTCTTTGCCGTGGCGTTTGTGGCAGCCATATTGCGAGGGGAGAGACAGTGACATTCTAGTCAGATAAATCATAGATAAAGTGGATAATAGAATTATATAATTATGGTCACAATAACACAGATACTGTTTCTTGTATGAATTGTGAATATAAATATTCAGCCTAAAAACACTGCACTGGTCTGGATTTGACACAGAATTAAAGTATATTTGTGTGTCATTACATTATATCTAGATCTAGATAATTTTTCTTGTTTCAAACAGTTTCGAACTGATTTCAAGACATTCCTTGCATGCCAAATTATGTTATGCCAATGGGCTAAGAAAACTGTTCTTATCCCATTGGCAATTCTTTGTTCTTATTTTAGGTAGGACTGGCGATTAGGACAAAAATGTGTTTCTCGATATATTGTGTTCATATCTCGATATACGATATATATCTTATATCTTTGAAATGACATTTTTAGGTGAAATACTTTTTCCAAGGTTAATCTGCTAATAAAAAGTAGAAATATACATTTTTAGTTGTGCCTTTTGCCGAGTAAAATGAAATTCTATGCATAGCACAAGTTTATAATTTGACTATTACAACAACAAAAAAATGAATTGATTTTCTCCTTTTCTTTGTCACTTTTCTTTGTAACTGTTACTGTGTTTCATCAGTTTTAGGAGCTCTTTTTCACCAGTGATTCAATATCTCAATATTTACGATAAGACCAAATTCATATCTTGTCCAGTACATATCTCGATATACGCTATTATCGACATATCACCCAGCCCTATTTTAAGGCAAGTTTTTTTTTTTTTTTATAACCAGTCAGAAAACACTTTGAAACAAGTGAAATATTCTGCATTAGATAAGCAACTGAAACTTAACCAGTTAAAAACAACTCAAATCCAGATTAAAAATCTGAATCCAAGTCTCTTTAAGCAAGTCTAGATGCATAGTTTTGCAGAGTATTTAAGTAAATTTACGTTGTGCTTTTACTCAAGTAAATGAATTTCAGCTCGACTTAGACTTTGACCAGTGTCGGTTTTTTTATACAACTAACTGTACTTTTGCTTACCATCTCTGCTCTACACTAGGCTAAACTCTTTGAATGAAAAATACCATAGAACATGAGGCTATAATTTCCTTTCCCTTTAGCAGCTGCACATTTAACGTGTCGTCGCTAAAATAAACAAAACCAAACTCGTCTTTGCTCATGGCCTTGTGACAAAAATCATAAAGTGGCTTTAGCGTAATGTCCCTGCGCTGCATGAGGATCGGCTAATGAAATGAACTTGCAGACTTGAAGACGACAGCGCCCTCAAGAGGAAAAAAAACGCAGGCAAAATCATATCTGAATAATATGGGACTTTAAGGTGCAGGTCTTACCAGGTTTCTCTAGGTTGTCTGCCGCATTGTCCTGAGCCTCAGTGGGGACGACTTTAGATAAAACCAAACCACCAAGTATTAGTACGAGCATTGCACTGCAGTGAGTTAAACTGGGCAGCGGCGGGCGAGCAGTGAAGAGGCCCACATCTGACTACAAACACACTGTCAGGACACACTGTTTCTACTCTTTTATCTATGAGGAAATGTTCAATGAGCTGTAATTTAGACACTAACTTATGTCAACAACAAATACACAGTCAATTTGATTAGACATTTATATCATGTCTGTCCCAATTTGGTAAGCTTAGAGAATTTGATTTTTCTACATTTGCTACAATAATTTACAACAATTCCTTTGTACCTGCCCTTAAAGGTCCTATATTATGCATTTTAATGAAATGAGCTTACAACACAGGAGAAATATAATTTCACATTTCATATAAATTCAGTCTGGGCATTGATAATAAATGTATAAATGTATCGCTGCGTTGATGTGGTCTTTTGAGGGCTTGGGTTTCCAAGATGAGAAGCCAGGGTTCTGAATTTTTTCAACTTGTGCCTTTTTAAAATCAGTAATTTTGGAAGTATTTTTGAGGTCTCCAAAAAAAACTGAAAGCTAACATTAACGTCAGGTTCTTAAAAACATACTCGTGTTTAGTTTTAAGTCACTTGTGATCGTGGCTTGAACCTTGCGGTGAACACCCGCGGTAAATAATCTGACAACAAACGTCACGTCTTTACCTCCAAACTTTCACTAGTTGAACTTCCAGTCATTGTCATTTAATTTAGTTTATCACAGTTTGGTGTTGACTCTTCAAATGGAAGAAAGGCAACTCTGCCTGGCTCATTCTCTGTACATGCACCCACCCCCTTCTCCTCTCTGAACCATTAGAAATGGTGAAATATTAAATACTGCATATATAAACAGTATAAGCAGCAAATGTGTCTGATAATGGAACAGCCCAGTCTTAATGTGAAGGTTCATGAATACTCCATTAAAAATACTATTATTTTAACAATAACATCAAAAAGAAAAACATGATTAAAAAAAAAAAAAAGTCTGTCATAAAATATATTTTGTATTAGGGCATTGCGTTTTTTTATGTATCGAATCAAGTTTGAAATTTCAGTTTCTTAGTATCTAATACAGATTGAGTTTGGTATTTTTCAAGCTTCTGAAACTGATCAGAAACAGAAAATCTAAAGGGTTAACAAACATTACGTCTGTAATAATTAAATAGATCTAGACCAGTTATCCCAAACCTGGTGGTCACGGCCCAAAGATTTCTAGGGGTTTCCCAGGTTTTTGGGAAAAAAAATCAAAAATAGAAAGTGTGATTCAGGGCTGGGAAATATTGTGATAAAAACTGAATTGTGATTTTAGTCCTGTGACGCTGCAGCTCAAATTATATCTCTATGCGTTCATAGTAACTAGGTTTAATGTTTCGCAACCTAACAAATCAGTGCCTTTGCTTTGGCCGTGTTCAGCGCTGCATGTTGAATGGAACTACCACAAACATGAACCGCATGAAGCCAGCTGAGGCTTTTAGCGTTGTGTTTTGGTTTTACTTTCTGCTAGCCAAGCCCTTCAAGACAAAATCAAAACTTCATATCACACATGAAATGGATCCAGTATCAGTAAGAAAAACTGCTGCAAAAACTGCTGCTGATAAAAATGACTGACAGCAAATCTTTAAATTAAAGTTTGTCACTGAACTCAAAGGATGAAGACAAATCTCCACACATCAAGTCACATCGAGAGGGACAGCAGCTTTGGAACTTGGAAACACAGACTTTTTGAGGACCACATGAACGCAACATAAAAACACTAAGACAATGAGAAAATCTGGCTTGACTAAAACAGTTTTAATCAAGCTAAAAACAGTAACTGCAGATTTCTTCATCAGTGCGATGTTTTGAGCACAGAAAACGACTTTAAAAAGAAGACTGAACAGACTGAATAGGCGGCAAAAATACTCAAGCATGCACAAAATAAATTAACAGGAATGATTTTAATGATGTGATAAGGCTAAGAGCTCGAACAAAGCCAGTTTTGCATAATATAGGACCTTTACTGTGCCTAAAATGATGCCCTGGTTCTAAAGTAATGTCCACAGTAACGACTGTAATGAGTCAAACACACATCTGAACATTGTACAGGAAACATCTCACCTGTGGCGCTGAGCAGGTCCAGGAGGAAGGACCGTTTGTCGCTCTCTTCCACCCAAACCACTTTCTGGGTGATGTTTTCGGAGGTGGAGCCGACGCGACCCACGGCCAAGAAGATGTACTCCTCCAGGAAGTCCCGGGCCAGAATCTGAGGGAGGAGACAAGTTTAGAAGCGAGGTATTTTAAAGAACAAGTGTGTATTTGAAACTGTACTTGTCACAGCATGAATGTAACAGAACGAGCTTCTCCTGAGTGTCACCTGTATTTCTTTGGGAAACGTGGCGCTGAACATCATGGTCTGTCTGATGCCTTTGGGGGGCATCGTGTCCTGCTCCACGATACGTCGAATCTGAGGCTCAAACCCCATGTCCAGCATCCGGTCGGCCTCGTCCAAAACCAGGTAACTGTGGACCACAAACACAAATATAAGAGTGCAAATATTATGCTTTAGGTCCAAAGGTCTTGACAGAAACAGTTTTTTTCTTGTAAACATGGAGACTGTGCATGGAGCCACATGGATGCTGCCTATAATAGCCTTGAACATCTGAAGTACAATAGACTTTTTACAATTATCCATCCCACAGTCTCAAGATTTTGTCTCAGTAAGTCTTAGGCTGGCCACAATAAAAGTTTTTGTTGGTCTTACTTGCAGTAGTCCAGTCCGATCTTGCCCCGCTCCATCATGTCCACCAGGCGTCCAGGAGTCGCCACCAGCAGATGGCAGCCTCGCTCCAGGTCCCTGATCTGGCCCCCGATGTCCGCGCCTCCGTACACAACGCAGGGGCGCACACGAGAGCGGTACGCAAACTGAAAAACACAAGAAAACATTTTAGACGAAGGCACTGAGCTACATTACAGTCAGGTTAATTAGTTATAATGGGATTGACAATTACATAGTACTTTCCGCATAAGTCGCACTTTTTTTCATCGTCTGACATGGGGTACAGGTGCAACTTATCCATATAAAATAAATGTGAATTTGTGAATAACTATTATTATAGTACAGGTACCAACTGGACGTGAGCTCTTCCTGCTTCTCAAACGAGGGACAAATGCCGTTTCAGCGGCTTGCATAAGTGCGAAGCTAACATTTATAAAACTGCAGACCTGGAGGCTGCAGTCTCATGAACCACACTGACGCTCACGAGAGTGCGTAGAGCTTCATTCAACAAAAATAAGAGAGAGTTGATTCGGCCTGATTTCAAGATGAGTCGTTCTCTTGACCATGATCACTTGAAAGACAAACACTGACGTTTGTCTGGTGACTGCACAACCAAAACTCGCAGCTTCATTTCCTTGTTTCACGCGTAATATCAGCGGAGAACTCGCAGATCTACAGCAGAAGCAGCACAAAGGAAAACTTTCCAGAGGAATGAACAAAGGACTGGAGTTTGGAGTTTTTTGGACAAAACAGGCAGTGGATTTAGTGGAAAGAGATGTGTGGAACCTGCTGCAGGTAAGAAATAAACTCGAGTCACATCGCGATTGTTGAAAGTCAAAGGACACAATGCTTATTCAAAATAATTTAGTGATAATATAAGAGCTGATTAATGCAGAGTTTAGTCACGTTTTGATCTTGCCTCATGTCAGCGACTCTTGACAGGTGCACGATGGAAAAATGTTTCCTGGGTCTGTTTATGGTGTCGATATAAAGTAAAATAATATCCCCCAAAAAGTGTGACTTATATTTCAGGGCAACTTGTATATGTATTTTTTCTTCTAAAATATGCATTTTGGGGGTTCTGTGACGTTTAGTCCAGAAAAATCTATAAAAACAAGAGTCTAATGTAAGAGCAATGCGTTTACCTTTCTGGCCTCGTCATAAATCTGCAGAGCCAGTTCTCGAGTGGGAGCGAGGACCAGAGAAATGGGATACTGCTTACGACGCCCGTACTTTCCATTCTCCTGTCGGACAGAATGAAGAGAGAGAAGCTTGAGTAAACCAGGAGGCACAATTATCCTTTGACATAAAACACTGCAGAATCTACATAAATACATAAATCTATTTTTTTCAAAGTGTGTAAGCTGTGAAACAAGAAAACAGTGAAGAACAGTGAAAGATCCTAGAGTCAGAAGGTGAATGTTAAGTGTAAGTGTTGAAGTGGTCACCTGTCCCGAGGCTTTGGCGGCGTTCAGAGCCTCTCCCGGTCCCTCGGCGTAGATCTGACTGAGAATGGGCAACAGGAAGGCCGCGGTTTTACCAGAACCTGCAGAGAGAGAGAGAGAGAGGAGGAGAGAGAGAGGGAGAGAGGGAGGGAGAGAGGAGAGAGAGGAGAGAGAAGAGGAAAGAGAAGAGGGAGAAAAGAGAGAGGAGAGGAAAGAGAGAGGGAAGAAAAAAAAGGAGAAGACAGAAGAGGGAGAACAGAGAGGGAGGGAAGATGAGGCGAGAAGGAGGAGAGAGAGAGAAAGGGGGAGAGAGAAAGAGAGGGAGAGAGGGAGGGAGAGAGGAAAGAGAGTGAGAGGGATGGAGAGAGAAAGAGGAGGAAAGAGAGAGGGAAAGAGAAATTGAGCAAGAGAGAAGAGAGAGGGACAGAGAGAGAAAGAGAGAAAAAAAGAGAGAGAGAGAAAGAGAGGAGGAAAGAGAGTGGACAGAGAGGGGAAAAGAGGAAATTGAGGGAAAGAAACAAAGGGAAAGAGAAACAGAGAGAGAAAAAGAGAGTTGGAGAGGGGAAGAGAGAAGGAAAGAGAGAGGAGAGAGAAGAGAGAGAGAGAGAGAGAGAAACCAAGACAGTGGAGGAAAGAAAAAGAGCCAGGAGAGAGACGATAGAGAGAGGAGAAAACAAACAGACAGGAGAGAGAGGGGAAGAAAGAGAGGAAGAGAGAGAAAGGAGACCGGAGACAGAGAGACACATTAGACTCACTAAACAGTCTTTATGTTCTGTAAATCTGTCATATGTGTGGAGCTTCGTACCTGTCTGTGCGCAGGCCATCAGGTCCCTCTTTCCTTTGATGATGGGAATGGCGTATTTCTGAACCGGCGTCGGTCGAGTGTAGCGACTCAGGCCGATGTTCCCCATGATGATCTCGCCCATGTCCACATCCTGGAACTACAAGCACGGGGAACATATCAGGCTTCACCCAAATCTTTAGACGAAACCCAACCACTTTTAATCTTTTTCAGACAACATCTTCAAAACAAACAACCAATAAAGTCAAACATATCACAAAATCACAAACCCTGTTCAAACTTACGCTCTCGATGTGGTGAGGGCAGTTCTGTCCGGTCGCTTCTACGGGAATGTCGTCGTATTTCTCAAAGTTAATGCCAGTGTTACAGCCGGGAGAACAGCTCACTGTAAGGAAAAAAAAACATAAACAAGGGCTAAAGTCTTTCTAGAAGGACTGAACAGAAATGGGACAGAGCGGTTCCTAAATAAACAAAGGCTGAAGGCTTAGTTCTTGGGTACTTTCATGTACAAAAAAAGCCTTCTGAGCTCTGTGGGAGCTGGCACTGAACCATGTGTTAGGCCAGAACCAGAGCCCTGCACTACGAAGCTAGATTTGGGGTTTAGCGAGGTAAGTTCTGGGTTAAATCTGGTCTGGTCCTACGAAACGGGATCACTTCCTATCGGGGCAGATCTCTATGGCAACATGCGGAAAAACTCACAACCTGCTTCAGAGGTAAATTTCCAGAATAATTTAAAAGACAAGGCGCTGGCCAATCAGAGACGAGAATTTAGGAAGGAAGAGAGGGAGAGAAAGAGAGAAAGAAAGAAAGAAAGAAAGAAAGAAAGAAAGAAAGAAAGAAAGAAAGAAAGAAAGAAAGAAAGAAAGAAAGAAAGAAAGAAAAGAAAGAAAGAAAGAAAGAAAGAAAAGAAAGAAAGAAAGAAAGAAAGAAAGAAAGAAAGAAAGAAAGAGAAGAGAAGAGAGAGAGGGCAGCGGAGAAATGCAGAGATACAAAAGTCACGGCGTATTCTTTTATATCATTGCGATGTGCACGTAGCCTATTTATAAAGAGGAGCCCCGAGATCCTTTTAGGCTCGGGAAGCGTCTGTGGTTACCATGGAAATAAGGCAAATCCGCATGTTTGTTGTCAGTGTAGCAGAACTTCCACAGAAATACATTAGACAAAACGATTAACAAAAGTAAACAAAACAGCCTGGAACAGCCCATTAAACTGCTGGGTCAGTACTGGTAAGTTTATCTATCACTATATAGTGTCAAAAGTGATTTGATTAATGCTCTTTTCAGTATTTAGCCATTTAAAATCTCAATTGGTTTACATTAGACCAACTGAACATTCTACAGCTGTATGTAACAGTGACTAGACTGAAGAATCTTGTTTAATCTGAGTGATAATTAATAAAAACTTTCATTGTCAAAGAAATATTGAATGACTGGATCTTACACCTCACTTTGACTCAGACAAAAGAGTCCATGCATGACATTTAAATAAACTCTGCAGTGTAACTTCTGTGTCTGTGATTGGTCGCTTCAGCGCCGACTTTACTTGAAGCTGCAGCACATTTCCTTCGCTTAATTTTAGATTTAATACCTGTATATTTTGCATTCATGATTGACGTTTCCTACATTTGAAACCTACAGCTTGCTTTTTCTGATTGGTTAATTTGCGTTAACCCCGCCCCTGCTCTGTGACACAGCTTCATGTGAAAATCCAGGGTTAACAAATCAGTTGTGAACTTGTTTCGTAGGACAGCTTATCCAGTGCGGCTCATGTCTGGGTTGTCAACCCGGGGAAGAGAAACTTATCCAGGATAAGTTCAGTGACTTTCGTAGTACAGGGCTCTGGATTCAAACAGTTTCACACAGAGTAACTCACTGCTCGAGCCGCTCATTTCGTGGCGTCGGTTTGGACCAGTCTCCGTCGTCGCGAGGTTCTTCCACCCAGCGACTGTTCCCTCCTGCGTTAAACCCTCCGTGATCAAACCTGGACATAAGAACGTTAAGTAATAAGAAGAGAAATCACTTGTTTCTACTGAAGCTGAGTTTGCTTTCGTAACCTTCCCCTGTTGGCGTTGCTTCTGTCGTTGAAAAAAGCAGATTTGCCGCGATTGTTTCCGAAATTACTGTAGGCGTCTTTGGCCGTGTTCCAGCCGCTTGTGTCTGAAAAACAATCAAAAAATATGTATATCAGAAAATATGTTATACATTAATGGTAAAAAAAACACACACATTTGACAAGGAATGCTAAAAATAAGAGGATGTAAAAATGTAACCAGAAAAACTGCATTTCCTAGCTTCTGTCCTGTCCTTTCAAAATGGTCAGTAAATGTATGATAAGTGTAATTTAACAACTTTCAGATGCATCAAATTACTAAGAAAGAACTATTATTTATGGGTTGAATTTCAGTCTGTTGTCCAACTTTATTTTACCGATGGCCCGATTTTTCAGCAAACCTTGGCTTCTGGACCATGTTAGCCAGGCCACCTCCTTAAGCACAATTTGAGTCACAATAAAACATTATTAGATACGTTTTGGCGCTGTACAACATTTATCCGCATTGCCACTTGCATACTTAACCAAAATCTACTGTATGTGGGCAAGGTCTGAACAAAGATCTTCAAACTAGATCTTAACCAGGACCAAACAGGTCTAAAGTAAAATTAAATAAAGACTACACCAGGCACGAAACAAATCTAATGTAGTGCTAACCTAATATGTAACTATATTTTTCAAATGCTGAGAAGATGGGTCGGGGCCAAATTTAACTGGTTGGAAGGCCTGATCTGGCCCTCAGCCTCATGTTGAATATCAAGTTTATCCAAATTGGGTTTGAAATGTTTGTATAGAATGTGAAACTCAAAGGAAGGCAATTACTTAGCACTAACATGAATAAATTAGGAAAGTGGATTTCATTAAAAAATTTATAAAAATCTGACTTGTGCATTAAGTTAATCATGTAATGTACAAATATAAGAGATCCGAAAATTTAAGACCAATATTCTTCAATTCAATGCCTTTAAGTCCTTGAATCTGCACTATTTAATTTCATAATTTTTTATAGAGATGCATTAACCCAGCTTTTCAGTTCCAATACCGAGGCCAAATTTAAGTATCTGCAGATACTCAATATCGACCAGTACTGGTGTAGGGACTGAAATAGCATTTTTCTTCTCAAAACTTAATTAGCCGGTCATATAAAACATGCAATTGTAATTTATTACGCAGATAACAACTACTTTTAGTGAATAAAACTGCAAACATTTAACCTGGCCAGCCAGATGGATTATCTTGTGATATTTGTGAATTCACAAACACGAGATAAACCATCTGGCCTTCCAGCCGCCCGATTGGTTTGAGAGTCACTCACATCACAGCCGCGTGGTTTTGAGGTCCAATCACATTATAGCAGGCGGGCTAACACGGCTTAGCGCCCCGCCGCTGAATCAAGCTAAACAAAATGCTGCTCCCGTGATGTGTTTGCTGCTTTTGAATGCGGTTTCAGCAGAAATACAGTCATTTCTTTTTTAAGAAAGCAGTATGTGTGACACTTGTTCTATCCCACTCGGACATTGGATACACATACGATTGTTGCTGTGATTGGCTAAACACAAATAAGGTAGCCCCACCCGTGCAGATATTTAATCCCAGTATTCGATTGGTAAATCACTATTTTTAATAGTTTTTAGCAGTATTACATTACATTAGAATAAACTAAAACAGCCCTGACCTTTGTTCTCGAAGGCGACGAAGCCCATTGGCTGCGTGGGGTTCATGGGTTGAAGGCTCCGCCCCTGTTGCCTCTGAAGCCGCCTCCCCCTCGGTTGCGCTCCATTCGAGGCGGGCCGCGGTTGAACGTGTTCCCGCCCGCCATCCGGGTGTCGTGGAAACCTTGACGAAGTTGTTGCGTGCGGCGTCCCATCCGTCTACAGGACAGAGCAAAACTGTCTTGCATAAGCTTAGTCCCATTCAACGTTACAGCACAGCAGCGTGGAAATAAGATGGAAACAGCATGATAAATAACGTAATTTTAACACTACTAAGTGAACCTAAATATAAGCTGCACCAGATCAAAATCTACATATATAAGCCACACTTGTTTAGTAAGTCTATGAAAATAAATTATTTAGCTACATCGTTGTGTCACAAAATTTGGAAAAAGAGTATTTTGTGAGGCTTAAGTCTTATTCGCAAGGCCTATATTCACCTGGGACCTCATGTAAATTGTAATACTGTAATTTCTGCCCTATTGAGCTCACCTGAATATAAGCCGCACCCACTAGATTTAAGTAAGAAAAATTATAAAGTACATACAGTATATAGGCCGCACTTGTTAATAGTAAGTCTATGAGAATCTATAATTTTCAAGAAAGAAAAAAGTAGCGGCTTATAATCCAGAAATTCCGGTAATTATGTACGTTATCGAGTTTCTACTCCCGTGCGAATCGTTCATGTCTGTAAAAATGACTGTAAAGTTTCCACCGAATTTTACCTCTTGTAATTGCCAAACTCAGACCTCCTCATGTATTTTTAAAGCCGTGTGAATGTCTGTGTTTTCAATCTGTGAACGGTTTATAAATGAATTATAATGACTCCGCCGGTTTATTTATTAGATTTTAAAAAATTGTTATACTATTCTTTACGGATCATCTTCAAATTAAATTGTTGTTTTTTCTACGATTAAAACAATTAAAAACGAATCAAACTACAATTAAAAGTCCGTGAACGGGAAGTACAACAACCTCATGGTCGTAGCAACGGAAGGTCAGAAGATGGATGTTTGAGGAAAAGTTGGACAGAACACTGGCAAAGTTTGGATGTTTGGATTTATCACTAAATGGATTAAAAGAGAGTCTTCAGCTGTTTCGAAGGAATCTGATGTTGTGGATTGATTTTGACGACAAATTCACAACGTGACACGGAGCCACATTTACGCTGCCGCAGCTCAGGTCAGATATTCATGTTAAAACAAACTGAAAACACAAGAAACGTTCTTTTCATGAATTAAGTAAATGCCGTTTTCATAATCTAGCTGTCGCCATTTCCGGAAAGTCTGTAAAAACAAGAAAATTACAGACATCAAATCTCCCCGTGTGAACGCCTGCAAAAAACTGCAAAAGACGTCGTGGGGTAATTTAAAGCTTACAGACGTCCGAGGTAAATATTAGGCCTGCGAATGTACTTTAGAGGGAAAGACTTACTAAACAAGATTCGATGAGAGAATAGGAAAAAACTAAAAAGACAAAGGTTGAATAGAGTTTTGATTACAACACAGATAATTTTAGTTGCCAGGCAGTTTCCGTCTTATTACCACTGCATCGCTGTGCTGGTGGTTAACATTTGATCAAGTAAATATAGCGTCCTTACAGTTGGCGGCTGGTGCCATGGGGTAAGCTCCCTGACGTGGAACAAACGCATTTCCTGCTGCAAAAAACAATATAAAAATAGACTTAGCTCAGTCTCTAAATACGCTGTTACTGTCTGTGTGTTGCTTAAGTTTCAAGTTTACTCACCATTTTTGGTAGGATCTTTGTTCCGTAGATGTGGAGGAATGTATCGCCCTGTGAGCAAAACAACATGAAAACTTTGTGGAACTGTGATAAAATACATTTATAAAAATTAAAGCAAGCTTGTTACTTACGGTTTGTGCCCCCGCCTTGCCCGTCTGCTGCGTTCAAGTCTAGGACAGCGAGCTGCAAGACAGATGCATGTCATGAGAAATGTATTAATTTAATTATCTAGGTAGCAACAAAAAAGTTCCAATTGTCCGTTTGTTGTTTGTCTGAATCACCTAAATAATGTGTGTGCTAATGTAATGTTGATTAATCGTGATACAAACTGTTGGGATAATGTGGGCAGCTCTAGTAATGTCGTTTTAGCCGCACTGTTTCAATTACGTTGCTTTTTCAGAGTAAGCAAACTTAATTTAGCAAACTAAATTAATTATTAGATTTAAGTGGCAGTTTAAGAAGGTTGTTCAAATGCATTAGGTTGTTATTAATCCATTGATTATAGTAAATATCACAAAACTGGGATAACATTGTGTGAAACTGTGCTGGTGTCTTATCGATTTGTATAGACTGTGTGTTAAATAAATGTCTGAGCTTCACTATATACCCAGTAATATTTTATACCTTTAGTCAATTGTTGTCAATCTGTCAATTGTGTTTTAGTTAATCAACATTTTATTAGACGAGAAATAATTCAGATTAGTATCAATTTTTGATTCGATCTTGTTTAACCTTTGCAAAAACAAAAGAAAACTGACATTTAAGAAAAATGTTTAATATGTCCCTTTATCAGATTATCAGTTTTTTGTTTTCAATCTTTCAATTCAAAACCTACAACCAAATAATTGACAATTCAATTCAATAAATTGCTCAGCCCTAATTAGGGATGCACCGATCCAGCTTTTCTGTTCCGATACAGATTCCGATACTTGTCTTAATATTTGCCGATACCCATATCAACGATACAGTGTAAAACTTAATACCTGTTTTTCTAATCAAAGCATAACATTTGTTATGAGTGTTATGTAACTATTATTATAGTGCAAGTCACAACTTAACAATTAATCTAACAAAATGTCAAACATTATGACATGTTCTGAATCAACACAGCCAATAAATTAGTCTCATTATGCCATTAAAGGCACAACAATGATATCGACTGAACCGATATCATAAGTCGATACCCGATCCAGCAAATTGCCTGGATCGCACGATATCCGATCCCAGTATCGGATCGGTGCATCCCTAGCCCTAATTGAGTTAATTCTCTGAAAACTTGTAGCTGTTTTTACACTTTTTATGGTGTGTTGTTGCACACTAGTTCTTTTCCATATAAACAGTTGTTGTTGTTTTTTGCACAAATTCCAAAGCAGTTTTTTTGTTCAGACATTATAAATAATATTCACTAGTTTTGTAAACTTAGTCACATAGTAAATAGCTTTGTCATTTCTTCTTTAGACTAAAGTCTATAGTCGACCAACAATTTCCTTGGGCTTTATTTATATTATACTTAATTTCTGTGGACATACTGTTTTGGCAACTTAGATAAACTTTGGTACATTTGAGTGCGTGTGGGAGGCAGGTAACAGAGATTAAGTTTCAGTTAGATACAGAATAAATACATTATTTGGTGAATTAAACTTTTGAGGGCTATCAAAGTAAACTGTAAACACTTCAGTGCAATGTTTTGTAACTCTGTGCTCTCTCTTCAATAATTTGTCATTACCGCATGAAACAACTCATGCACAAAATGCTAAACTGCAAAAATATCACGCTAAATAAAACGATTAATGGTTTGTTTTGTAAAGTTTGGCGGAGGACAGGCTGTACTTGACTGAATGGCGTTGTCTACGTTACTGATGACGCAGAAGAAATGTGCACAAATTTGGAGCGATGCAACTGTTAAAACTAATTTATCTGCCGCACGTTAAACTTAAAAGAGTGTGCAGCTTTTCGTGCTTGTAATTGCACACGACTTTGTAGCATCTCTGTCTGCAAACCTCCATTTTATTACAGCACCAAGCTCACAGAGACGAACGCAGTGAAGATATTAGTTCGTGGGTGTGTTCGTTTGCCGCACCTTCACCAACTGAACATACGTTGCGATAGAAACCGTAGAATTGACAAATATTTAAGTTGTACGCAGGTCAAAACAACAATTAACAGCATATAATGATTTAAAGCAAATGTTTATAAAGTGCTGGTTGACTTGTGGTAAAATCTAAAATGAATAAGTAAGGAAAGTGTTATAATTGTGTAACAAACTAGGTCAAACCCCGTTGTGCGCTAGCTTTTCACTCGAGCGGCGTTCAAATCAAACGCTCCCAGCTAGCATCAGTTAGCATGCTAGCATCCAGTTAGCTTTTCAATGCTAACCCGGCACGCTGACATTTCGTTGTTTTTCTCGCCGTACTTTTGATCAATTCGCGACGGGAAAAAAACTGAAAACAGCTTACCTGCTGCTCTAGACCGTGTGCATTTTCGACGGCCACATGACTCATAACTATGGAGTATGGAGGAAAAATGTTGGCGTTGAAATGGGACCTCTTTGTTAGCCGGGTTTGATGCAAGTTATTGTTATTTTTCGACTGGTGTCACTGCCCTAAAGCTTTAGCATCTGTAGAACTTTGAGCACGGCGAATGCAAAATAAAAAGCGGAAATAAGAGCAGTGGGATGCGGGAGTGTTTAGGCTCTAAAAGCTTCATCAAACTCAGCTGATTTCGCCTCTTTTTTTTTTTTTTTTTCGGAGATGAAGCTGCGCTGCTGCAGGAAAGTGACAGAAAATGAGCTAGCGGAACTTCCGGGTATTGAAGCAAAATAAAAGTCACGTAGAGAACAAATTAGTTAGTTATTATTAAAATTACTACAATTATTCTGAAGAAGTAGGATATTAGCTAAGTTCTGGTTGTTGCATCATTTAAAAAAAAAACACAAGTTTGAATTAATTTTTTTAAACAATAACTTTTTTTTCTTCTATGCCATTTTTTCTCCTTAAAGAAATTATTAAAATGTGAGTAGTAACTTATGGACATTTATTTTTCGATAATAAATAACAATAATACTATGTTCAGGAGGATTTTTTTTAATTATTAAGGCGCAAGTAAAAAAAATCCTACAAAATACATTGACCAAATGTTCTTTTTTATCCAGAAGCGTCCCAATTTTGACCTCTGGATCTCATGCTACAGCAGAGTTAGGTCCAAACTAATGATTTGTCCTTATTTCGTTACATTTTTCACAACAGCCGCTAGAATAGAGATGAACATAAAAGATCTTAAAAATCAGAAACACTCAAATTTGCACCAATTTGTACAGAAGACACAGTATTTATGTGAAATTTAAAATGCTAATTCATTTTATGCCTATTACTGTAATTATTTGCTAGCCTTTTCTCATTTTTATTATCACACCCCATAATAATCTGAATGTGTAATGGTCACACTCGTTATAAATGTAGTTAGTATCTGTTTCATTAGAGACAAGCAGGGGCTCCAACAGGCCAAGTCACATATATTGACAAAACTGGATATCTCTGCATATCTGGATTACATTATTCAGATTATATTATGTCAATCCAACAGAAAAAGGTTCAAGCGTGTCTTCAATTTTATTAGTTACGGTTTTAATGAACAAATATGACTGTATTGGACCAAATATTCGAGCTAAATAACTATTTAGACAGAAAAAATAAATGCAACTCCTTTCAAACAAGATTTTTAAATGTTAAAAAGATGTAATAGCATACATTTGCAGTGTGCTTTCAAATCCTTCTTATCCTAATAAATAAATGATAAATATTTTGAACATCACTGAGTTATTGACAAATTATTTAAGACAAAATCTGAATGAAAATATTGACTTTCTATAGGCCTAGTTATATGAAAGTTTACAATACATAGTATTAAAATTTTTAACAGCTCTTTTTGAAGCATTTTCTTTAACTATAAACAATACACCCAATATTAAATTTTGCATATCTTCAAAACACATTCACAAGTAATCAGAGTAAACACTTGCACATTAACAACATTTATTTATGAGGAATTACACTCTAAAATATGCTTTACAAGACATTAAAGCACATGTGATATTATATATTATGTATGTCACTATATTACATATTACGCTATTGACGTATCAAAAAGCACGATACGCAAATATATTTCAGATTTGAACATATTTACTTTTTCATTAGTTATTAGTGGAGTGTGAAGGGGAAAATCGCGATTAAAAATTTAGTTTTATTCTAGACTCACTGGCACTATACTAGGCTAAATAATAAGTGAATAGGCCAATGTATAAATCCGCTTTTATTTTGAAAGTCATTGTTTATCGCTGCTCCTCTTTTTTCCGGTGAATGCCTCGCGCTCGACAGCCTCACTTTGTTATTAAACCGAGACGTCGCGAGACTTGCGTCACTTTCTCTCGCGACGCTTTTCTGTGCGGATAAAAAATAGGATAATGATGCAGGCTGACTCACTCCAGCATCAAAACAATCTGCCATGCACAGACACGCGAGCGCTTTCCCCTCTCCCATTGGTCCGTCATCACGTCATTCACTGGGACAAATAATTTTACACAGATAGTGTTTAGATTAGGCTACAGCTTAAAGGTGTCTATGTAGCCTAACTTTTCTAACTTAGGGTCTTCCACTTGCTTACTTTACATGGAATTAAATATTTAATAATTTTTTTGTGTGTTGTGTGCATGTATTTACTGTTCTCAATAGTTCTTCTGAGAGTTTCTTATGTTTTTTTGTAATTTATTCTGTGCATAAAACAGAGGGGGACTATTTCTCAAGTGAATCTTTGGCCTCAAGTCTAAGTCGAGATCTGTCAGAGAGAGAGGCAAGTCCAAGTCAATGCCTCACAAGTCCGAGTCAAGTCTTTTCACAACTTTGCTTTTTACGCACTAATTTTCACCCCTGGAGTTTTTTTTGACAGAAATTCATTTTTATATGGCGAGATGCAAACTAACAATCATTTTCTGTTGTTGTGGCAACAGTGTAAAGCTTCGCTAACACTTTTTGTCACAGTATTGTGGCTATAGTAACAGTTGTGCTATCCAGAACTTTAATCTTCTGACTTGTAAATTTCCCAAGCGATCCAGCTCGGAATCTCTACTTGGAAACTCAGAGAAAATTTCACAGCCTGAGGTATGGCAACATCCTGTGTTCTGGTGAAAGAGAAACCCTCGACAATAGGCTCTGTGCATGGAACAACAGTTGGTTTGTTTATATTCAAGAAAGCTAATGAGTATTTCCTGTTAGCGTTGCATTTAGACACAAACACGTATCTTTATAAACACAGCAAGTGTCCTTTGATGAAGTATTCTCCTGATTTGTAAAGTCTTAAAACATTTCGAAAGTCACACAATCCTGTTCACTGTCTGATTTTCCAGTATTTATTCATTTTAGACTGACTTAGTGAAAACCCATAGCAAAGAACTGAACAGAAAATAGTCATAAGTACAGAAGTTATTATTTGAAAACAACCAAGCTCCATGCACAGACCCTGCTGTACACTGAGTGAGAGTTCGGTGCGAGGCGGGACTCATGTAACCGGTATCTCATATGTAATGCATGACACAAAATTGTCTTTCTGTTGCTGTTTGTCTACATACATGGCAGCCGGTTGCTGTGCTGTCGTGGTCCGCCCACGTTTCTTCTTCATGTGTCCCTGCAGTGCACTATATCCGCGCAGTGGGAAAGGTTGGTCATCCAATGTAATCCCGTGTTTTAAATGCATTTAATCATTACTTCACCTTCATTTTGGTCATTGAAAAAGCTATACTTGTATTTAAGTCAATATTAAGCCATTGTTCCGATTTTTATTTATTGACATGAAGAAATCTGGAAAAATACTGCAGTTTGGGCCGACAGTTGACAGCACACGTTAAGACTGTTCACTTTTAATGTAATCCAGATTAAACGGAGACCGCCTCCGAGCGTTCAGCTGTGTCCTGTGTTCACTGCTGCACCAAAATCATAAACCCGCACACAAGCGCAGAAAGAAACACACTGTCACACTCGCGCAACTCTCCCAAAACTTACAAAGTGCCAAAAAATGTGCCCTGTACACGACCCCGAAGCAGTGCACTTTACGTCTGAAGTCGCGCGAGTGTGCGGAAAGAATCTGTAGAGAGTCTATTTTTGTCGGAGGTTGTAGCGGTCTGATGCGACTTTCAAGCCCGATCTCACAAGAAAGCGTACATTTACCACGACATTACGCAACATGTAAATTATGTATGATTAGCACGAGTTCAAGGCTGTTTAGCGTAATTATGCCACACATCACAGTCTCAGTTAATTTCTATGGTGGCTGTTAAGACGTGTTCTTATTTATGAATATTAACAAAATCCTGATCCTAATCTTAACCTCCCAAGCCCAGACCTAAACTTACCATTTTAGTAACTTGAATCCTAAACTTACCTCCAGGTTATTCTTACTACCGTAAAGAAAACGTCCCCACGTGGCTTCAACCAAATCTCGTGTATTTTTACGCTTTTTCATATCGTGCTAAATGTTGGCGTAACATATAGTAAGTACGTAAAAAAAGCCTGAAATCGTGCTCAAAATACTCTGTTTTTGTGTCGTGGTAAGTGTATGCTTTCCTGTGAGACTGTGTTGAATTATGACATACTTTTGGGGCCCCTTCCTGCCCTGGGCCCCGGGGGAAACTACCATTTACCCCCGTCCAGTCAGACCTCCTGTGCAGATCTGATCATCTCATCTCCAGGGCAACGCATACTGTACATTTAAACATTTAAACAGTAGACTAGTTTCTGTTTATAGAAGAAAAATATCCAAAATAGAAACCACAAACTATGACATTTTGTATATTTGTGTTGGATTGACTTCACAAAATTATAAAGCCTCCATTTTCTTTTGCTTTTGTCAACAAATACTTTCACTTTCGCTCTTTTTACACACAGAGACGCAGTTATACTACCTGTTTGAATTGGCCCAGTAACTGCATCAACGTTACTCGGCTCCACTTCAATCTAAACGGGATGATTTATAAAGTTGTTCACGTACAGAAAAAGGCGTTTGGTTAGAACATGTCTGATCAAACACATAATAGGTCTATAAATCATAATCAGTGACATGTTTCAAACCGTTTTGGGCTCAGCTAAATGTAAAGTTGTGTTGGAATAAAGCTGTAGGAAATACTTTTGTCAAGACTTGTCATGGCAGCTGATGATATTTCTCATCAGTAGTAAGAAAGTTCGGTGAGAAATAACAAAAACTTTAAGATTTAGACGATTTAAAAGGCTCCAGAAGAATCACAATAAAGTTCATCTGGAGAATAAGAATGGAGAAGTCGTAATTTAAACCTAGAAATTTAACTTTTATGTTTTTCTTTGTAGTTACTGATAAACTCTGACGTGCTGTTTATATTTTCTTTTATTAAAAAACACAAAATCGATCTAAAACAGTCCTTGTGGTAAACATTTAGCAGTTAAGTTGCAATTTATGAAGAAATTGACAGTAAAAGTTGAAAATAATGAGTGGAATACTTCTACATGTCATATTTACCGAACAAAAGAGACAAAAACAAATGTTTAGTGAAAGTCTAACTTGTCGTACACACGTTAAATGCAGTTTTTAAGAAATTTCAATGTAAAGTACAACATTACTTGACTTGAGCACCTGTTTTGATGCATTTTTAAAATTGGAAGGAGGGTCCGCAACCTGACTGTGTCTATAGAGATGTCATTAAGTATCTGGAATCACAATGAAAGAAGCTCAATTTAAAGTTTTTAAATTATTTGGGGTGTCAAACTTATGATCCTGGGGTCAACTGCGGCGCTCAAGATGATTTCATGTGGCCCCCAGGATGATTTCTGATTATTATTGACAGTGACCCCTGATAAAAACGCGCAACAATCTGAACTACAGGTCCCAGAATGCACTGCAGCCGAGCTCTGACGAGAGGAGCCACGTTGACCAGAATGGATAATAAGACTATAGAAATGTAAAGGTTTTTGTGTGCAGAAAAATGCGCTGTCCATCTAGCTAGAAACCGCTTTGATAAAAACAACAAAACAGGATGAGAGCAGCTGTTTGGATCAGGTGTGAACTGGTCAGATGGACGTCTGGCTTGAGACAGTGTTTTTCTCGCAGTTTTTCACCTGAATGTAACGTGTTTGAGTCGTAAAGACGAATTTCATTCACAAATGTTGATTTAGCAGCAGAACTTTTGTTTTCTCACAGTGATAAACTCTTGTAGTTATCTGACAACAACATAGTGTTGTTGCAACAGTTTGTGTCAATCAGCTGCGGCTCTTTCTGCTAACCTGTTGTGCGCATATTCCCCGTATTGATAAACAAACAATCTCTCGATAAAACCTAAAATTTACTGAAATGCAACAAACTGCATACAATTTGTCAAAACATTTCTGGAAATGATAACTGTGGTCTCCAACCTTTTTTGCCAAACTGGCGGCGAGCTACTACTGTTAGCGATGATCAAAAATGGAAGTAAACTGTGGCAGTTGAGAGGCCTATGCAAAAACTTTTAGTTTGAATTTATGTAGAAGTGGACATGAAATAAATGTATAATTTACAGTAGAAAAATCACGTAACACATAACATTTGAGTAATAGGCTCTGTGTAGTTGTCTTGTTTTTGTTCAAAATAGTACATCCTGTACATACAACCATTTCCTGTTCAATTCATTTCTATGAGGTTTTCACTTCATCAGTTTAAAACAAATAAATCCTCTTTAGATCAGACAGTTGTGGTGAATGTTACAGAAAACATGTTAAAGACTTTACACATCAGAGGAATATTTCACCAGAGACACTTCTGTGTTTAAAAAGAGACGTGTTTGTGTCTAAATCATGGATGTGTTATAATTATACTTCCATGGTCTAAATGCTAACGCTAACAGGAAATGGTCGTAAAGTTAGCTATTTTGAATGTACACAAGCCAACTGAAGTTTCGTGCACAGAGACAATAAAGCTTAATTTGTTTTATGCTTTCTAAATGGAGTCTAAAATCCTCTGGAGAGCTACAGGTTGCAGATCCCTGCGTGTACAACATAATAAATCTGGACAAACAGTAAATGTGCTATTTTAGCTTTACAGTCCATTTTCCATATTTGAATATAACACAGAAGGAAATATATTTTATAATTTGTTTGTTTTTTTCATTCATTTAATGAATGAATGTATGAATTTGTTTCTCAACCAACTCTGAGCAGTCGTTTTGGCTCCAGCTCCATTTGAGTTTAATTCTGCTGGTTTAAACAATCACGTAACAAAAAAAAGATATAATAATGCATAACTACTTGTCACCCACATTCAAAAACATGCACGACAATAAAAAACATTAGTAAGTGGCATTCACATTACTGTAGATCAATACATTTTTTTTGTTGTGTTACAAAAAGTTAATGTGTGTAGAACCTCTAAACATTCCCAAAATCAGACAAAACACTTTTAAACATTTGTAATAGTTGTTTGCTGTAGTTGTAAGAGACACTCAGCAGCGACTTTTGCATAACATAAGTGAATGATTATCTGTAGACGGCATAAAAAACGAAGCAAACATTCTCAGTACTTTTCCGTCTCTGTCTCTGTAACTTTCCATCACAGCTCTGACTCCTGAACCGGCCAATCACGTCGCGTCTTAAACCTGTCGCCTGTGGGAGCCAGTAAATAAGCACATTGTTCTCGCCAGGAATGCTAAATATCTTAAGTAAAAAATGACATTGGGTTGGAGACTTCCCAAGCAAGTGGTCTTTAAAGTTTTGTGGGAGAAAGAGAAAAATGTATGACTAGTTTTGTTTTGATAAGAGACAGGTTTTGCAGATTGAGAAACTTTATATGACACAACAAACCACAAGTATTAAGACGTATTAGTGAGTCGTGGCCTATAGTGTTTGTATATGTCAAGAAAAGTAATAAAATAATTTACACAATTCATTTAAGTTATTTTATTGTGAAAATGTCCTATAACAAACCTAGGCAATGACACTAATCCCTAAAATACACAGACACACTTTCTCTGAAACAACTGTAACTTTCTGGAGGTGAAACCTAAACTTCATTACAATGAAATAGAAAGTTAAAATCCTTCTTTGGGCATTCTTAATGAGGGATCAATAATATTTTGTCATATAAGGCAAAGAAACTTGCATGAACAGGCCCTCCTCCAGCTAAATAATTGTCAATACTGTGGTCCTACAAGGTCACTCAAAGTGAAGAGACATATTTTTATTATATATTATGTAACAAAGACATCTACATTACAAAAACATTATTTATTTCATTCCATTTTTGGTCAAAACGTTACACAGTTGACCAAGAGATGGTACAAAGTCATTGTTTTGCAAGTCCCAAATTGTTCTAATTTCAATAAAGTTCTGTTGACAAATACAGAAGTGAGGAAGTCCAAGTTTGTTAAAGGTGCATTGAACGAGACAACACCAGTCTTTATTACTCAACTGAAGACCAATCCTACGGGTTAACAGTCTCTTATATAAATAACACATGGTTATTTTCTGAAGTGAGAAAACAACGTTATTGAAAATGTAGATGCTCACTGTTTTATTGGTCATTTGTTTGTAGATTAGAGACTGGTATATATAACTGAGTGTCCGTCTAACCCCCTGATCAAAACAATCATTATTGATCTGCAGCACAGAGATTCCTCCACTTTTCTAAAGCATGTTCAAATGCTTTATCTTTGCCCTTGTAGCAGCAGGTGTTATGTTATGATCCTTCTGCACAGCTTGTGTGTTGCACAGCTTGAGACTGTAGATAACAGTTTTTACTTGGTATTGATTGTAGCTTTTTTACACTTAATCTACAACATTCGTCTGATGTACCCGCAAAACAAAGACTTTATGCGAAATAAATACAAATAATTACAATAAACAGTTATTTCCACCCAACCTGTGATGGAGAATTCGTCCCGGGTCACTCACATTTAACAGGCTGCCTGCACTTGTAGAGTAAAACTCATAGAATTTACAAAACATTATGATGCACATCCAAGTGCAAACAGACTGTAATTTGATACATCACAACTTTGAGCATTTTAGTTTACACAGTGCAAATTCAATGTAAAATCATAACAGATTTTTTTGAGAAGCATCAAGTCCCAGGTCATTGACCTTCAAGTCCAAGTCGAGTCCAAGTCTTAGTCCATTTTATCAAGTCTCAAGTCATCAAAACAGACTGTCTCAAGTCAAGTCTCAAGTCCAAGTCACACCTTGCTGAGAGGTAATTTCATAAACTTTCCAACCTACTACACGCTCGCCCAAACTTTCTCATTGTGCTGCACTAAAACTGAACATTTAGAGTGCTCTTTTATTGTGGCTAACCTAAGGCACATTTAACAAAATCAAAGTGTTACATTCGTGGTTCTCCACCTTTTTTAATCACGACCCTCAAAATAACAAAAGTAGGCATTCGCGACAAGCCAAACAGAAAATGTAAGCTTCTCACAAAGTGATTAAATAGTCTTTAGTCTATTGTTTCATATTTTGAAACTATAAGCCTAGATAAATTAATTGATCGACTGCATGTATCATTACAGTTGAATAGTTTCAAACCTTGTTTAAGATATCAATGTTAAACTTCACACATCATCAGGGAAACCCCAGAAATCATTCCGCTGTGTTACACAATATTGTCCTTTGTCAAACACAATGTGGTTTCTGGATAAAAGTTACTTACATAGTCGAATCTGTTGGGCAAAAGACAAATAAACCTCATCAAAACAGACAAATAGGGTGAAAACAGGGAAAATGTCATATGCACTTTAAAAATCTTAGTTCAGCTAGCATTTATATTTTTGTTTAGTGCATACTCATCACAGTTTTGGGGTAAATTCTACATTATAAACCATCAAAATACACACACACATATATACATAATCTCAATATAAAACATCTTAATCTTACAAAATTTACAACGTGAAATAAACAAAAAGAAACACTCCACCCCACAGATGAACACTAAAGCTAGGTTTAGCACAACTCTCAT
Organism: Mugilogobius chulae; assembly: GCA_038363315.1. Lineage (NCBI taxonomy): Eukaryota > Metazoa > Chordata > Actinopteri > Gobiiformes > Gobiidae > Mugilogobius > Mugilogobius chulae. The sequence continues at coordinate 995,791 of CM076410.1, read as the reverse complement.
TCTGGGCGACTCGTACAGAAGTTCGTCCACCATTCTCTCTTGTTCTTGTGGGCTCGGCGTGTAGTTCGACGTCGGTTCTTCTTTAATCCCGCAAAACCAGTTCGCGACTTGAAGCATTTCGAATTCCCAACATTTTTGTAGCGAGTTTCTTCCTGTTTCGTGTGTCCGTTTTGAATTTGCCCGTTTAAATTACCGTTCCCGTTACATTGCGATGATTTAGCGGCTTTAGTGCGTTGCTAGCGTCAGACAAATCGGACATCTCTGCGATTTTAGCTTCTTCCTATTCCGCAGTCCGCAAAAAGTCGCCGTTTTGATTTGTTCTTTTGTCGGAGGCGGCGTTAGCAAGCTCACAACGACCGTAACTAACGCGGAGATCCAAAACAAAACAGCCGCTACGTACATGAAGTGAACGTCTTTGATAAAGCTAGGTCTGTCGTCCGGTTGATCGCAGTGCGGTTCGCGTAGATAAACGCCAGCACTAGCCGTATCATCCCGAGAACGAATCCGGTTAGCGCTCCCCAGAACGCTCCGGTTTCGTTGCAGCGGTGCCACAAAACCGCTAGCAAGAACATAGCGGCTATCGGCGGCGTCAAGTAATCGCACACTTCCTGTATGTAGTAAAACATCTGCCCGCCTTGCATTTCGATAATCACCGGCACCCACGCGATGCTGATCAAAACCACAAACACAACCGTCAGCCTGCCGACGATGACTAGCTCGCGCGGCGTCGTCTGCCTGCGTAGCATCTTGTAAATGTCCAGCGTGAAGATGGTGCTGGCGGAGTTGAAGATGGAGTCGAGGTCGCTCATGAGGGCGGCGATCATGACGGCGAGCATGAGGCCGCGCAGACCCACGGGCATGACCGACATGACCAGGCGCGGGTAAGCTACGTTGGTGCAGCCGGCCGGGGAACCGCAGACCTCCAGGCAGTGAGCGGGGCCGACGCAGATGAGGTCGTCCGTGAAGAAGATGCGAGCATCATACCTGGAAGAAAGAACATGAGCATTTGTTACCGTGACCAGATGAAAACCAGCCAAAAGAGGGACATCGCCTCTGTTTAAGTGGGACAAAACCATTAGCCAAAGCATTAATTATTATAACTATATACTGGTACTCATTTTTGAACATGAAAAGAGGTACATTCTGTTTTTAACCATGTGTGTTAGTTTTGTTAAAAGTTTCTAACTCTTCACTACAATCCAAACCCAAACCTCTCATAAAACATTGAACCTGGATCAATTTATCGTTTGCATTCTGAGTTTTGTCAACGTTTTGACCTTTTCAAAATAAGATACTCTTGTCGTGGTAAATGCAGATGGTCTTATTTTTCAAGGGCACAGGAAGCTTCGTAATGTTGTTAGTGGAAACTTGACCTGTAAATATACAAGGAACTTGTTCTGAATCCCTTAATAAAACAGCAGTTATAGGCGCTACCCAGACCTGGGCAAACTGCGGCCCGGGGGCCAAATGCGGCCTGCAACCTGTTTCAATCAGGCCCCTGGCATGATTTTGGAGAAACAAAAATGCAGGATGATTAAGAGACAAAAACTTGGGCCTCAACAATAAACTTGTGACATTTCGAGGTTAAATTCACAATGTTATGAGAGTAATGTCTCTCATAACATTTGAGAGTAATGATGAGTTTTCATCATTAACGTTTAAGTTTTGCAAAGTTAAAATTGTAATTTGAATCATGAAACATTGTCATAAATTGTTAGAAATATAAAATATCAGGACTCGTTCAACTCCAAGTCCTGATAATATTTTGCATAAAATTACAGTTTTATTCTTGAAAACTTCAAGTTTAATCTATAAAATCACTTCTTTTTGTGGCTTCAACTTCATTCACAGAAAATATGACTTTTTTTTCTTGGACTTTTTTTCTACTTCTTCGTGGGGAGAGCTGCATTCACACTGACACTCCATGTTCACTCACATTATCTTTTTTATTAAGTCAACAGGCTTTACGTAAAAGAAAATACATCTTTTTAGACAAACTTGTTAAAGTTTGACATGTGAATACACTTTCACCAAACAGATTTCTATACAGTATTACACTTTTTTTTTTCCAAACTGAAGCTGCTGCTACAGTAACTTTTGCCTGTGATCTTGATGCAGCTGCTCACTTGTCTGGTCACTAAAGGAAACTGTACCCTACATCTGGCTGAAGCAGCACCTTCTACACTGACAGTGGATAGAGCTTGGAGAGAGCCACTAGTGGCCAACAGAGGAATACTTTAGACCATCCGTCAAGACAAAGGGGAAAATAGGGCTGAATGTCTTTATAAATAAAAGGAGAAATTACTTTTAAGAACATCTTTTGCTCTAAACTTAAAATCTGTAAACTAATGTTGTCTAAATGTATTTGTGCACGTTTGGTCATTTGGCTCAGTTAAAACCTGTACGTTTGTTGATTCCATGGCATCATTTGTTTCATTTGCCCTTTACTCTTTTTCTATATATAAGTGACACTCAAATTAACTTTTGTCTGAAGCTGCATTTGTCTTTTATTTCTCATACCTTCTATGATCATGATTGACATTTAAACCTGGCTCTACGACTGAATGTTCTTGTGTGTAATCCCTTTCGTAAAGCACTCTGACATGTGCTAAATAAATAAAGTTTACCTTTCTTTACCTCTTGTTGACTTAGACAGCTGCCAGTCTTTGTTTGTTGTTCTATTACATATCTGGAGTGAGTTCCTGTACCTGGAATGACGATTATGAACATGGGGAGGATCTTCAGAAAACCGGCCATGATGGTGGAGGCTTTGACGTGAGCGATGTTTTTAGCTGCAAGAACTCGCTGGACAATAACCTGATCTGCGCACCAATACCTGCAGGAAACACAGAAGCATCCGGATGATTCTGCGTTAAATATGTGATGAAACATGAATGGATTATGTGCAATATAACTTCTGTTCATGTAACAATGTTCTGGTGTAAGGAGGTGAAAAGTGAACTACACCAGTTAACAAAAATAGAAAGTTAAAATCATTCTTAATGGGGACAAATCAAGCAAGCTTGGACTTATGGTAATTGGTAAATGGTCTCTCTTTATATAGCGCTTTTCCGCCTTACAAGGCACTCAAGCGCTTTACAATCAGGGATCCACTCACCCAGTGTACGCAGACACTGAGGCAATGTGAGTTAAGTGTCTTGCCCAACGACACAACGACAATCTACTCCTGTCGTCCCACTGTGGTTCCTGATGTTCCAGCGGTCTCCCATCCAAGTACTAACCAGGCCCTTTCTTGCTTAGCTTCTGAGATCTGATGGGATCAGGCTTTGACAAACAGGTATGGCTACCGAACATGCCAAACAACATGTGCGCTCGTGTAGCACGTGACTCTGCACCCACCTGGAGAGGGCAAGGCACTTTTTTCCGGTGGAAAACCATGCCTTGGATTTGTAGGAGTTGATTTTCGTCTCATCCGCTTCACAATCGGCTGCAAACCGTCCCAGTGCATGTTGCAGATTCTGGTTTTAAGAAGCATCAGGACAACATCATCTGCAAAAATCCTGTGGTCCCCAAACCGGAGACCCTCCGGACCCTGACTGCGCCTAGAAATTCTGTCCATAAAAACAATGAACAGAACCGGTGCCAAAGGACAGCTCTGGTGGAGTCCAACATGCACTGGGAACAGGTCTGACTTACTGCTGTAGTGTGAACACAACTCCTGCTCTGGTTGAACAGGGATTGGACAGCCCTGACTCCATACTCTCGACGACAAGATCGCAAATATAAGCGGTCGAAATGAGTTTCCTCTACAGGGTGGCTGGGTGCTCCCTTAAAGACAGGCTGAAGTGCTCAGAAACACGGGAGGAACTCAGAGTAGAGCCGCTGCTTCTCCACGTCGAGAGGAGCCAGCAGAGGTGGCTCAGGCATCTGTTTCGAATGCTTCCTGAATGCCTCCCTGAAGAGGTGTTTCGAGCATGTCCCACCGGTAGGAGACTCCGGGTAAAAACCACAGACACGCTGGAGGGACTGTGTCTCTCAACTGGCCTGGAACGCCTCAGGATTCCCTCGGAAGAGCTGGAGCAAGTGTATGTGGAGAGGGAAGTTTGGGCCTCCCTGCTCAGACTGGTGACTCCGCAACTCGACTCCTGATGTAAAGGAAGTGGAAAAAAATGGATGAACCTCCTTTATTGGGCAGCCTCAGAGTTGCCAAGTCCACTTCTTTATCGTGACTTTGAGCTCCTTTCTTTAAAGTCTCATATGAATTTTGAAGGTTGTGTTTCTAAAAATCTGACAAAACTGGTCAGCCTTTGATTTAACCTTTAACAGTTAAGTAGGAACTTCCTCAAAAAGCAAATCAGAATAGAGACAGATTACATTCATTGTGATAAAATCAAAATCGTAATCTGACTCCAAGAAATTAGTAATATTCATTCTTTGCTGTATCGCCAAACCATTGTTTTTAGAGAATCAATTTTTATTCAAATGACAAATAAGTTGTAGTTTTTGTACGTGCTGCCATATTCCCCTGTACCCGGTTGTGAAACACTGCTGTAGAGAGTATTTACCAGAGAGAAGCCGGAGTCTGTCCCAGCAGGAAGCCGGGCCAGGGCAGGTCCGGGTCGGTCGGGCCTCTCAGGATGGTCAGAGCGGCAGGTTTGGGCTCCAGGTGAAGCAGGCAGCTGTTGGAGAAGCTCAGGTTTGGGTAGGTCAACATGATGGAGGTGATGTTTGGACTGGCCTGCATGTACCTGGTCCGAACGCCTTCAAAAACATAAAAACTAGTTATTCTATACTAGTAACTTCTAAAGATGCAAATGTTTAAGGACAAATGTGATGCATTAACTGTGTTTTCATGTCATTTCTCCTAACCCTACATTTTAGGCTAAATGTTTAGGCTGCTTTTTTCTCTCAAACTAAAACACCTTGTTCCATCTTGTGATGTCATTAAGTGCTATTCACAGGTTGTCCCTTGTCCCACTCCATTTTGGAGAACGTGTCTGTCTCAGATGCTGCTGCTCCAGTCCTGAAGTCTGGACTCCTTTCCCACTTCTCTCTCTTGGAACGGCTGTCCTCGTCCTGCTAGCTGAATTGTTTCCCTTTGCTACTGGTCTCTGGCTTCACTGACTTAACTATAATTACATCAGGTTATGAGTCAGTCGTGGTCACATCTACAACCTGAGTGGATCTCTCCTTCACTGTGGTTCACTTTTTTCCCTATACGTTTTTTTTCCTTGCCAAGGAAGGTCTGGAACAATTATCCATTTTCCTGTTTGTTGATGGACAATCTGTCTCTGTATTTCTGAATAAGGTCAGTTTCTGATTTTCTAATGCTTCTGCAGGTATTGACCAAATGCTTAATTGTTTCATTTTTAAACAATTTTGTTGGCTGAATCATTAATCACGACACACTTTCACTAGAACCACTTGGATTTATTCAGCCATTGATTTTCCAGATTTGAAGCTGCAGCTATTGCTTTAGCCTCATTTAAACATATCCATTGCTTGGCACAACTAATAAATAAAAGAAACTTTTTGTACTAAATTCAACATTACAAAAGATCAAACTAAACTATTCCCAAAAAGACTACAACACAGGGTTATTCTATAATATTTCCAAGAGTTAAGCAGTTCAGGCGAGGGTAGAACAGTGACATAATGACATCACAAGGTGGAACAAAGTACAGTAAGTTCTGCAGATGTGGACAGGTCACATACCAACATTCTAACCTGGCTAAAAGCTCAATAATGTCTGAGTTGAATAATAGTTCTGATCATTAGTGTAAAGCAGAGCTCTGATTGGCTGAGCTTGAGTGGTCGAGTCTAATCTGTAAAACCTTAATCATATTTACAGCAAAACAAGAACATGTAAAATTGTAATAAGCTTGCGCCAAAGTATTTGTGAGAACTGGAACTAGTCGGACAGGTTCAAGTACAACGTTTCTGTTTTGAAGTGTAAATGTAAAGGGTCTTATGAGATCTTGTTTCTTGAATCCTGCATATTTCTATTTAGGTCTTAATTTTCAAAGCTTAAGAGAGAGAAATCAAACACTGCCCTCTCAAGTTTTTAAACACCAAATACCACACATAACAGCAGTGTAAATACCATGCATAGTATCAGCCGAGCTATCACCATCTGTTTCTGAGAATTCTTACCAGTCACAGTGGCATCTTATAGACACTGTTGGTTGAGCTTGATACCAGCCCGATGCCTCAGCTGTTTCCTTTCGCTTCGAGGAAACTGTCTGACATTATTGGAGTTTGTTGCTCCATGAAGGCCAATACTTTTTACTAGTCGTTGTGCCCAAACACATCAGTGTGAAAGTAGCAGAGAGTACACATGTATGTTGGCGTTTGTTGCCGTTTCTGAGCATTAAACGTACAAAATAAAGATACAAAATCAAATTCTATGTTAATATTTGACACAAGGTAAAAGAGGAGAACATACACAGTCTGCTACATTAATTTAAGTTGGGTCTGGCCTATACACACTGCTTCATCTCTGTTCGCTGATTGGCTGATTGTACTTCCTGTTTTTCGGGAACCATCTGCAGTTCTGCGATACCTGACCTAGTCGCTGGAGTAAATGAAATATAGCGGAAACTAGGGATGCACTGATCCAGCTTTTTCAGCTTCGATACCAATTCTGGTAATATTGTCTTTAAGTATTTGCCGATACCTGATATCAACCGATACCAAAGTAAGAACTGAAATCTCTTATGTTTTCTTCTCAAAACACAAGAGATTTGGTCATATAGTGTTGTGTAACTGTTATCTATAGTGCAAGCCACAACTGAACAACTTAATCTGGATAAAATGTCCAATACAATGAGACGTTCTGGTTCAACACCAGCCAATAAATTTGTTTCATAATGTCAGTTAAAGCCACAACTATGATATCGGCTGAACCGATATCATGGAGCCGATACCAGATCCAGTAAAATGTCCTGGATCGGCACCGATATACGATTCGAGTATCGGATCGGTGCATCCCTAGCGGAAACACTTGCACCAGCCTAACAATTAGATTAACCAGAGTAACACTGGGCTCAAACTTGCCTCCAGTCCAGATTCAGATCCGTCTGAGTCCGGTCGTCATCACCACTGCGACAGAATATGCATGCATATGTACAGACTCTGCTGGCCTCGCATAACCACGAGGTCTCAGGGATTCCAGGCTCAACTTGGGAGTTTACACAATCACAGACACATGTTTATGTAAACAAAGAACACTTGCGGCGAGTTTTGGTCTTTTTTCACATCAGTTCATTTTCTGTTTGATTTTTCGCCGCACAATAGATTAGCACGGGAATCTTGCGATTGCATAATCTTCCAAATTGAGCGTGAACCTGCAGGACTGCAGACCACCGTTTGCAAGACCGCTCCAGTGACTGCACCGGTGTTGGACTGGATGCAGTGTGAGTAGGTAAGTGAGCAATCATGTGATTGATGTAAAAAGTTTAAAATGAATAATTTCGGTTTGTTTACATTTTTAAGGAAGCACAAATCGGGTACAGCACTTTTAAACATTTGTGAATGAAAGTACCGTATTTTCTGCACTAGAGGGCCCACTGGATTTAAAGGCGCACTGTTAATAAACACTTCATTTTCTGTTTTTGTTCACATATAACGCGCAGCAGACTATAAGGTGCGTTTAACAAAAAACAAAACATAACTTTGGCTGTTTTGCTTAATACATCAACTGTAAAGTACAAGTTAGTGTGAGAGAAAAAAGGATTCGGAGGAGAGTTACATGACCCAGATACCTTCAAGTCCTCCCACTTCATAGAGGCTGAGTCCGGTTAGCGTCAGAGCTCCGCCGATCATCAAAACCGCCTGGATCACATCCGTATAAATCACGGCCGCCAGTCCTCCCGTGACCGTCAAAATGGCCGTCATGGCGATGAGCAGGATGATGGACAGGTACAGGTTCCACCCTAACGACTCCTGAATGAACAAGGCGCCGGTGTAAAGATTCACCGACAGTTTGGTGAAGATATACAGCACTAGACTTAGCGTAGCGAAGTAGACTTTCAGCCTGCGCCCGCCGAATCGCTTTGCTAAATATTCCGGCATCGTGTAAACTCCGGACAGGATGTAAACCGGGATGAACAGCCAGCCTAGCAACTGCAGCAACAGCAGAGCGTTGAACTCCCACGCGGCTACGCTAAACCCGCTAGCCGCCCCGGATCCGGCGAGTCCGATGAAATGCTCGCTGCCGATGTTGCTGACGAAAAGAGAAGCGCCGACAGCAGCCCAGTTCATGGAGCGGCCGGCCAGGAAGTAGCCGCTAACGGTGCTGCGGTTAGCTTTCCACATGGCTAGCAAACCGATAGCGAGGACTAGCACGAAGTAAACGGCCACCACGGCGATGTCAGCGACTTCCATCATAGCACTGGCGGCCATTTTTGTAGTTTAAAGATATAATTGCTGAAAGAAGCTATAGTTGTTCTTCTTCTCTTTCTAGAAAATGTTTTATTAGTTCATAGTTTGGTGCTTGTTTGGGTCGGTCACTAAGTTAAGCTACATTTTAGGTTGATAATGTTTGAAAATCCTCGAGGTGAAAAAGCTTTTCCGGCGAGTTGACAACAGCACCTGGAAAATAAAGGAAACAAATAGATTTGATTGTCACACAAATGTAATAACAGACACAAAAATTAACTCATTACACAAATTTCTTTTGTGTATGTGGTAGAAATTAGGCGATATATTTTTTTTCTAAGCCTATGGAGCTCAATAGTGACCGCCACTTCCTGGTTCAACAAGCTCCGGTTCCCACGTTAAAGCTGTGGTAGCTGATTTTCAACTGAAAACACAAAATGTATTTTAAATCTGACATCACATGGTTAAAATCCACATGTATTAATTTTGGTTGCAATTATGGCTTATAAACTTCTTTTTAAAAAACAACAAAGTGAAACTGGAGAGGACCACCCAAGCACAGCCAATCAGAGCGCAGCATTCAGCTCCTGATTGGAACTAAAATTCTTTCTTATTCAGTTCAGACAGTACACAGTGGTCTTGTGTTTTCTTCACAAAGTCGAATTCATCCAATATTTTTAGTAGAAAAGACAAGTTCAATAATTTTTAAAAAGTTAGTTACCTCAAGTTTAAATCCACAAAACTAAATTTTACTAAACGTTTGAAAACAGCATCGAGGCTAATCAGCTCTGTGGTGAGTCATAAACATTAGACCTACCAAATTTTAAGTTATAGATGTGATTTTTAGACTAAAACAGCCGTGCTATGTATGCGAGTTAGTTCAAAGCTGGTTAGCCCGCATGTCATAAACTCTTAATATTTGAATATTTTATTTTAAAAAGCTTATGTCACTTTACAATGGGGAATTTACTTCTGGAACCAGGGTGATCTTCCACTGTTGAGATCCATTGCATGAAAGACTCGAGGCTTATGTAGGCAGGGACTGGGACACACTTGAAATAAGTATATTCTTATGCATTTAGTCAACTCGAGGCTCCTTCACACTCATGTATTTCCTCTCAAACTTTTATCAGAGCAAATTGATGCATTTTTGATGTGTTTTCTTTTATTTTCAAGCACTTTTTTGTCTAGTTTGAGTAAAGAAAAAGCAATATACTCCTCCCTTCGCTGTTGGGGAGTGTCAGAGTGTCAAAAATCAGGACAACTGGGACATGTCTTGTGTAAAACTGGGACATATGTACTGTATTTGGATACATTTTTGCTGGGACATGGGACACATGGCTCAAAATAGGGACTGTCCTGGGTAAATATGGGACGCCTGGTCATCCTAAGCTTATGATGTACTTCCATGACTCTTATTTTGTTAGTATACTTCGTTGTTCCTACAGTCGCTCGCATTTAGCTGATTAGACAATCACGAATTATAAAGAGTGTAAACTGTTGCAAACATATAGAGCAAACATTAGAAGTGATCAAGACCTCATTAGAAGTCATTGTTGAGTTTTCTAACTGTTGAGTGTCTTTAGTTCGACTTACTTGTTATTTTATGCAGAGGCAACCAGTGCGGCACCGCCCCTTTTAATGTCGTACGCTCTGAACAGGTTCATTTGAGACCAGTCTTAAGACTGAGTAAAACAAACAGTTGTTTGTTGAATAAACAGTGGTTTGTTCAACACTGGTGTAAAAGCGTTACAGAGGCCGTAGTGACAGAATCAACACGTTTTATGGAGCTAAACCAGTTTATGAGGTGACATCACAACAGTTTATAAGACAATAAAATTTAACAGATTCACACTGAAGTGCCTTGTCATTAAGAGAAACTAGATTTGGAAAATTTGGGGTTTTGACAATTCCTCTGTAAAAGCTGAAGGTAATTGAGGTAAAAATGAGGTTTAGTGCCCAAAATTACTCAAAAAAAAAAGCCATAACAAAAGTCCTATTAAAATGTTTGAATTTTTGGGGATTTTACAGTAGAAATCTGAGTCTGATTAATCCCAGAGGCTGAATTTGCTCTAAATAAAAAGGATACAATGGTATTTTTATATTTAAATGGGACCTATTGTGGTGGCTTTTTTTAATATTTAGTAAAAAAAAAACTAGAACATATACAGATCAGTAATTACCTTTTGTTCATTGTAAAACACAAAATTGATCTAAAACAACTTAAAAATAAAAACAGCTCTACTGACTTCCTGTTCAAAACTGCAGAACTGTTAAGCCCCGCCTCTTCATTTTAAAATTTAACTGTAAAAATCTGCAGATTTTGAATAACAAATTATTATTGTTGGAAAGAGGATATGGGCAGTACTGAACCACATATGCTTCACTTTGAGCATTAATCTTTTGAATTATAACAAGTAAACACAGACAAGTGGGAGGGGATAGGTGGTAGGTGAGAACGGGGATTTCTGAGCACTTGAACTGCAGCTGAAGAACAATACAAGATTACTCCAACATGCATGAATCAATTCAAAGATAACTTTCAGTAAACTAATAATAAAGGAAGGCCATTATAACGAGGTTAAAAACTTAGAAAAGTGAATTTGACATAATAGGTCCCTTTAACCTTTCCAGGTGCTCCATAGAATGCTTTTTCAGATACTGAACAAAATGGAATTTTTCAAGAAAAAGTGGGACGTCCTTCGAAGGACGGAATGATTTAAGAGAGAAAAAACTGTCAAATCAATATTTCTGTTTGAGCTGCTGCTTTGAGGAAACAGGCGAAGCTTCATTTTACTGCAAAAGCAGCTCTGAACAAAAGCTAATAACACTGCTCTCTTTGGGATTAGTAGTAAAATGAGTCTGTGCAGATGTCGAGAAACACAAAACACAGTGACAGGTGTGTAGGCAGTACAATAACAACAAATATTATAAAACCTAAAGCTGGGTAGTACTTCGAATTGAACTGTATTTTAGTTAAATGTTATAGTGTTGTTGTGGTATTCACTGATAACCATTATATATACACTGTACACATAATTGTATTTGAAAAAGATAACTATACATGATAATATGTGTGTTTTAATATGTGCTAATGTACACTACTGTTTAAAAGTGTTCCATGTTTGACACGAAAGTTCTCTTTTTCTGGACATTTTGATTGTTTAATTGAGCCACAAGGAAAGAGAAAGACCTGCTCAAAGGAAAGACAGTTTTATACTTCTCTAACCAGTCGAACAGCTGTGCTAACATGATTGTACAAGGTTTTTCTAATCCTCCATTAGCTTCTGATACAATTCTGATACAATGAACAAACACAGTGGACCATCAGAACACTGGAGTGATAGTTGCAGGGTTACACTATGTAGATATTGAATCAAAATCCAGACATTTACCGTTCAGTCATTTACCACAACAACAATGTACAGAGTATTTATGATTAGTTTAAAGTTATCTTCACTGAAGAAAAACAGTGCTTTATTTCAAAAATAAGACATTTCTAAGTTATCGTAGATATGGACATGGAAGATGTTTAAATACAGAGTAAATATTTGTAATATTTAATATTTTTAAAAATAAATACTACTTCCCCGTACTCTGTTTGAGCAATAGTCTCGTTTGGTCTCGTTTGGTTGTACAGGTCAATAATTGGACCTTTAGTAAGTGAACTTTTTAGTGAAATTTACTGTTTGTGTTTTGTTTCAATCATGGCAAACACGTCAAACTAAATTAATTCATTCATATTGTGAATGTTTTGAAATTTAGAAAATTGTTTATCTAGTGTCTAGTTACAGTGTTGGGGAAAAGTAAAGGAAAATAAATTAGTTACTCATTACTTTTTAGAATGTAATTAGTTACACATTAGTTACTGCCTAAAGAAAGTAACTTAGTTACAATACTTTGGGATTACTTTGTGTATTATTGCAAACATAGAACAAATATAGGATTGTATGTTTTGTTATTGACATTTAAACAGAAGTAATGAGCTGCTTTAACTCTCTCGACCCTTACTCCAGCTGCAGATCTGTGTCTCATTTTATTCACACAATAATTCATGTTTGTGATATTTTTTTACTCAAAAGTAACTAAAAGTATTTTATTAGTCACTGAAATTTATAAAAGTATTTTCACAGAAAGTAATTACAGTAATTTCTTTTAAAAATATGTTTTAGCCCTTTATGAACTGCATTAATAACTGCCTGCATGGCCATTTTATGTTTTACTCTGTTACATAATGTCCCAATGTCATGATTTTTCGCACATTTTATTTATATATCATGTTGGGTTTTATTTATTTTTAAATACAGGCTACATTTATGTAATTTAGTGTGAAAATATTCGGAGTGTAGTCTCTATATAAAATAATCTACATCTTAAAGCAAATTTCTGTAATCTGTAAATACATTTTCAAAGTATTTTTCCAACACTGGTTATGTCTTTTCTTTATATAGAAAACAATAAATAAAAATGAATTAATCTTTCACACATTGAACTATGTTATTTGTTTGTTTATATAATTAAAAATTACAGTAAAAACACAACTTCTTTAAGACTAATCTGATTTAGCAGAAGTTACGTAAAGTCTCTTAAATATTTAACATCGTGTATCTACTGTATTGTCTGAGCTTCTGACAGTAATGACCTTAAAACCCGCTACAGAAACAAAAGGTGAGAACGTCAGGCACGTAAAGTTTGCACAGCAGCGTCACTCACCTGCTCCGTGCGTCAGGTGTCCTTACGTCCCGCTCGTGATAAAAAAGCTTCGTTTTTGGACAGAACTGGGACTTTTTGGAGCGTCCTGGTCCGAGTGAAGAAGCTTTAGCCCCGGGAGAGGCAAATATGAGGCACCGAAGCCCCGCCCACCGCAGCATCACGGCGAAGAAGCAGAACACGCGCGCGCACCGTGGACAGGTGTGCCGCGGACCACGTGGTCAGAGGGGACGTAGCGTAAAGGTAAACAGCAGCGGGCCACGCTCCAAACACGAGTGAATCTGACACCGTGTTATGTAAACCGGTGTAAAGTAACGTGTCTTGTCTGTTTGGTTCAATGTTCTGGCGTGAAATTAGGTCCGTTAATTTACGTAGACTTTATTATTTACTTACGTTTTGTGTTAAGTAAAAAAGTACACTGCCAAACGTTTATTTAGTCTTGGTTAAAACTACAAGAATACTAGATGTTTGTCGAATTATTTGACTCATTTCAAGACATTTCTGATGTTTTCAAGAGATTTGAGTTTGAATCAAAATTGCAAATGAGGTGATAAAAATGTTTGACTTCATAAGCAAATAATTTGGCCTGAAATAAGAAGAAAACGAATCGAAGCAAGTCATATAATCTAGGTCAGACATGGGCAAACTGCGGCCCGGGGTCCAAATGCGGCCCGCAACCTGTTTAAATCAGGTCCCTGGCATGTTTTTGAGAAACAGATATGCAAGACGAACTTTAAGAAAGAAAAAATCTTAAGCTATGACAATAAACCTGTACAATTTTGATATTAAATTCACAATGTTATGATAAAGTCAAAGCCATACAAAGCTTGTTTTCAGTATTAAACTTGAAAGATTCTAGATTAAAACTGTAACTTGGATCATGGAACATTTTAGATGTATAAATCTATTGTGTATTTTTATGCAAACATTTGACTCGTCCAAGCCCCGATAATATTTTCCATAATTAAATTTTCATTTTGAGATTAAGCTAATAATTTTATGAAAATAAAGTTGAAGCTTAAGAAAGTTATGAATTTACTAGAAAAAAACCATTATATTTATCTAACAATAAAGTTGAAGCTAATTTATAAATTAAACTAAATTAAACTTTATTGGACTCTATTTTATTTGTACTGTTGAAGATTTATTCTGTTGAAGAAATGTGTTTGCAATAATGAGATTTTGGTATACCAATGTTGGCAGTCCGGCCCTCCTGCATTTTTCTGGGTTGGAATACGGCCCTTGAGTTAAAATAATTGCCCACCTCTATAGGTCCATCAAATAAAACCATCTGAACCAGAAAAAATACCAATAATGCAGGTTTTAAGACATTTAACCAATCTCAAAATGCATTTTTGCAGAGAATAAAGTTGGTCTGTGATGTTGTGAAGTGTGAGTTTGGCTTTACGGTAAATTAATTATAATTCATCTGGCTTTTATCATGTAATAAATATGTCATATTTGTTAGGAATGATACAGTTTTTGGTGATTTTCACTTGTTCATTTGTGCACAAAGCTCTGATACACAACAGCACAGCAGCTCTGAACCTGGTTTTAAAGAAAAAAAACAAATGTTTATGGGCTTAAAGGGGCACTGTGTAAGATTGAGAGGAATTTTAATTCTCACATATAGTCCACAAACATTTAAATCATATTTATTCTTTACAACATGAATACTTAAGAGAGCACTGTTAACCAATCCACATCAATTGTGATACATTTATACGTATTTGAAATGTTTTATTACGGCCGGAATGTGGATTATTGACGCTAGATGGCATCATGCTTAATAGGCAAAATGCATGTGAAAGGCTTCCTCTGGTGTTCTAAAGTGGAAATCACTTTGTTTGTTTGTTTTTCTTACATAGTGCCCCTTTAAACATATAAAGTGACTAACCTAATTATAAAATATAGGGAGTAGAAAGTACTGTACATATACTTCTTGAAGAATGTAAGAAGTAAAAGTAAAAAGTCACAAGTTTTTGTAATGCTCAAGTAAAGTACAAATACTCAAGAAAACTACTTAAGTACAGTACTTGATCCTTAGTTACTTGCCAACTCTGGCTTTAGGTGGCATTTTTATATCTTTTGAGTGAAGAAACTCATCACAATGTTGCATAATAAAACATTTAGCGCCATAAACAGTTTAATAAACAGCATTTATGGGTCAAATCAGGTTGTAGCTGCTAACTGTCTTTATTTGTTACTTTGTTCCTGTGCCATACTTAGCAATGTGAAAACGAGGGTTGGTTGTCACATTTTTACTTTGATTAGAATTGCTCAAAAACAGCAAACTTCACATTCACCATTTCAACCCAATTAAGAGAAAAGTTCAAAGTCTTGTGTAACTAATGAATCCATCTTATAAATCAAATTTTTCACTTGTGACAACCAAGTCTGGTTTGGTTGTCACAAAGTTTTGTCAATGGTCATTTGACTAGTCTTTGATTTGATTTTTAGATGTTTGATTTCATTTTGAGTCCAGACTGCTTTACGTTTTCTGAATCAATTTTTTACAAAAAAAAAGGCAAATGTAAATTAAATGACATGTGTTTTAGTGATCAGTACCTTTTGAACAGAATAAGATCCATGACAATACTTTCATTATTTTCTTAGTTGATATTATGAACTAATTTCTTGCATTGAATTTAAATATTTAAAATACAATAGCTTGTAAAAGTATAACAACCGACCCCGACTGGACTTTTTTGCTCTCACCTCAGCTTTCTTCTACATTTTTTAAACCCAGCTCAGAAAAAATAGTCCTAACTGTCACTCTGACTTTCTGGAGGGATTGTTTGTTCATCAACACGGGCGGTGCACGCGTGTCCGGTCTGCAGAAAGAGCCGCCGCTCATGGACACAAACTGGAAACAAGTCAAGCCAAGAACATGCATCCGAGCTACAAACCAGCGAGCCCACCATGAACAACTCAAGTCTTCAATCTCAGACCATTGTAAGAAACAGAACCATGTGTTGGACTGGGACAACGGCAGAGTCAAAGGCACCGAAAGCAACAAATACCATCGCTGGATCAGGGAGGCCATCGAAATCCGAAACACGCCCACCAGACTGTGAATCGGGACGAGGGGGCGTACCAACTCTCTCACACCTGGGACACAGTTCTGGAGAGGTCGCCATCGTCCTACTGTCCCAAGTAGGAAAATAGCGCCAAAACCTGTATAAACCAGCTGACCAGACACGTCACAGGAACACCAAGTGACACTTCTGAAGAAGGCTACAGTGTGCAGCTGAAACTGTCAAGGTATGAATACAAACAGAGGTCTGTTCATAAGAAAAAACAACACATAACTATAACAGAAGACCTAATGAATCTAATCGGATTAAGTCAAGCCAGGGCTGTTGTCAGTAACTACAAGAGTTTATCACTGTGAGAAAACAAAAGTTATGTTGCTAAATCAACATTTGTGAATGAAACTCAACCCTACAACCCTTAAAAGTTTTGTTGTTTTAATCAAAGAAGTTTCCCCAGCTAAGCAGATGAACAGCGTCTCTTTCTTTCTGGAGCATGTGCAGTAGAGCGGAAAGTGACCGATAATCTTACTATAATGTCAACAGTTATAAGCTTTCAACTAGGTCTGGGCAATATTGTGATAAAAATAGAATCATGAGCTCATCTGCTTTTTTGGTGAAATTGTCAAATCGTGATTTCCCTTTTCTCCATTTGCTGCATCTGTCTGTTCAAATACATAAACTATTTTTCCAACCGATTACTCTTAGTCTCAGAGTTGGCCAAATACAAGTCTTTGTAGCAACTATGGGTTTCTTTGTTGAAGTCTCTTCTGCGCTGCGCTTTTAGTTCATAAAAGGAACGAATTTTAGCAATTTTTCAGGTTTGATTTATTAAAATATATCAATTTATATGACTGAAACATACATTTTTAGCATGTTTTCATATCTAAAGTTGTTATTAATGAAAGAACAACTCATGATATGGCAAAACCCCTAACATTCTAATTCAGTGTTTCCCACAAGTTTATGTAGAGATCATGGTGGTCCATGTTTGAATTTATTTTATTACATGCAATTTTTGGAGCATAAAGTCACTTTCTGCCTCTACTGATCAAAAACATTGCTTATAAATTATTTATAACTCTTTACCTATGTTATTGCAATGCTACCAGCTTCAAGTATTATTATATCCCCATCTGTCTAATGTTTTAGATTATGGGGGCAAAAATTAGACTATGGGGGCCGCCATAGTCTCTTCTATGAAGGGAAACACTGTAATTAATTGTCTTTTATTAACTTTTTATTGAAGGGCTGAGTTTGCTTGTTTCTCTCTGAAAATCTGGCAACACTGGTCAGATTTTGACAGCTGGATTTAGCTGCTGATAGTGAATTGTGTTTACCTCAAAGATAATAGGAAAATAAACGGTCTACAAGAATCGTAATAAAATCAAAATCGTGATCTGCCTCCAAGAAATTCCCCATTCACAAGCTGAGATACAGTGAGTGTCACAACCAATAAGGTTTTCTAGAATTGCAGTAACATTAGCTGTCCTTCACTGAATTTAGACTAGTTTAGATCTGTTTTGTTTATTAAGCTTTTAAAATCGTCTGAGAATATTTGAAGTTGTGTATGACTGATGCAAACAATCAAAAACGATGCATAAACGAGACCTAATATGTAAAATCCACTTTTCTGTGTTTGTAACCATGGTAACAGCGTCTTTCCTACATTAGTTTAGCACATTTCCTTCAGACGATGCTGCTGCAGGTGTAATTCTGTTCACTAGTCTGTGTTATTACATCGCTCTCGGGTTAAACTTAAATCTCGTGGATCCTGTTTTTGTGTCGCTCCATTAGCTCCGATGCACGGCTAATGTGTAAACCGCGAACCACATTTTGAAGCTACGAGGGGACGTTGTTACTCATAAACTGGAATAATTGTGTTCTGAATGACTTTGCAACAGCCTCACGTGCCTTTAGGACGATAACAAATGTTTGAATTAAGATTTATTTAAGGCACAAACGTCGTAGAGGAAATGTGAGGGAAGTTTAGAGTGTTTGGTTTGTGTGAGTTTGGTGTAAAGTTAAGCATTTTGACCTAAAAAACAAGACGAGGGTTTTCTGCAAATGCACAGTGATTCTGCAGTTTTGAAAATGGGACAGAACACAATGTCAGACACGTTTAGTCCTGACTCTGGTCTGTGTTTAGTCCTGACTCTGGTCCATGTTTAGTCCTGACTCTGGTCCATGTTTAGTCCTGACTCTGTCATGTTTAGTCCTGACTCTGGTCCATGTTTAGTCCTGACTCTGGTCCTCGTTTAGCCCTGACTCTGGTCCACGTTTGGTCCTGACTCTGGTCCACGTTTGGTTCTGACTCTGGTCCACGTTTAGTCCCGACTCTGGTCCACGTTTAGTCCTGACTCTGGTCCACGTTTAGTCCTGACTCCGGTCCACGTTTAGTCCTGACTGGCACCAGCAGGAGAGTCCGAGATGGTTCATGCAGCCCTAACATGTCAGATCTGTACTTTGGTGCTAGTCCATGGAGAGACTTAAACACAAGCAGAGCTGTTTTAAAGTCTATTCTCTGAGCCTGAAGCCAGAGCAAAGACCTGAGCACAGGACTAATGTGATCGTACTTCCTGGTTCTGGTCAGGACTAGAGCAGCAGCGTTCTGGATGTACTGCAGCTGTTTTACAGCTCGTTTGGATAGGCGGGTGAACAGGCTGTTACTGGGGACAAATGCATGGATAAGTCTCTCCAAGTCAGGCTTTGACACTGTTTTTTTAGATGGTAGAAAGTTGCTGATGTTATGGTCTTGATGTGGCTGTTAAACAATCTGGGGGTGAAAAGTAAGTTAAAGGAACAGCTTTTCTATAAAAATGAACAAGAGGCCGTCCTCCAGGCCTAATAACAGTTTGTTTGTGGCCATGGAACCTCCCGTAAGGATGCAGATTTTAATAATTTATTTACTTAATGAAATCTAAAAGACAAAAACATGCATTTTTAAGTCTATTTTTGTCACAAAGTTACACAATTTAATTCTAAAAATGCATAAGAATAAAAAATTGTATACAAACATCCAGTCAAATTAATTTTACGATATCCAACATCCCAAAGCTTCAGAATCTCGTTCAGTCCAAGCCTATAGGAGCTACTTTAATGTGTGATTTTGCAGACTCCGTAAAGACAAAATGCCTTATTTCTATATAAAAACATGACATGAGGAAAAACTTGTAAAACACGTTTTTCTTACAGTGATTAATTAGACTTTTTTTTCCTGTTCACCTGCTGCTTGTCGCCTTATGAACACTTGAAGATGCTTTGTCTCGTTTCCTCTGAAGTCAGAAAAGAAAAGAAACTTTAGACAAAATATTTCTAAGTTGTAGTTCGCTAGGCCAGTCAGCAGATGGCGCCATTTATTTAACTTTGATTTAGCTGGAGCTGAAAGTGGTGAGTCTCTCCTTTCTCTGTCTATTTCAGGACTAATTATCACGGTTTGTTCCGTGAATGCGTCATGACGAAACGGACAAAACCCAGAGCAGTGATGTTACAAAGTCCAAAGCATCAGCAGCAGGACAAGCAAAAAGCATCAGCAGACAGGCAAAGCAGAAGATCAGAGAAACAGATGGAAAAGCCCCTCTGTCATATTTATCATCGTCAGGACGTGTTAGCTCCGAGGTTTATGGAGGGAGAGAGACGCTTCTGTCTGTGCTGCAAATTATTACACTCAATATGTGTCCGCGGTCTGCTCCAGGCTGCGCAGATGACGTCACGGCAGTCTGAGTGTCAGCAGTGAGTGGCAAAACTGCATGAGAGTCAGTGGTGAGGATAGATTATCAGCCTGTGTTTATTAGTTAACGTATATCTGTAGGTTTAATATTGGGTTGAATCAAAATACTGATGTGTGACGTCATAGTCAAAGAGAGAGAGAGAGGAGGAGAGAGAGGGGGAAAGAGGAAAAGAGAGAGAAGAGAGCAAGAAAGAGAAGAGAAAGAAAAAAGGAGAAAGAAAAAGGGAGAGAGAAGAGTGAGAAAGAGGAAGAGACAAGAAAAAGAAGAAGGGACAGAGAAAAAGAGAGAGGGAGAAAGAGAGAGAGAGAGGAAGCGAAGGAGAAGAGAGAGAAAGAAAAGGGGAGAGAGAAGAGAGGGAGAGAGAAAGAGGAAGAGAGGGGGTATAGAAAGAGAGTAATAAAGAGGGACAGAAGAGAGAGGAGAAAGAAAAAGAGAGAGAAGAGAGCGAGAAAGAGGAGAGAGAAAGGAAAGAGGGAGAAAAAAGAGGAGAGGAAGAGAAGAGAGAAAGAATGGGGAGAGAGGGCGGTAGAGTAAGAGAGAGAAATAAAGAGGAACAGAAGAGAAGGGAAGAGAGAGAGAGAAAGAACGAGAGAGGGGTAGAGGGAGAGAGAGAATGGAAAGAGGGAGACAAAAAAAAGACAAAAGAGAAAGAGAGGAAAAGAGAGTGGAGAGAAAGAGGAAGAGAAGAGTGAAAGAAAAAGGGAGAGAGGGGATAGAGAAAGAGAGAGAAATAAGGAGGGAGAGAAGAGAGTGAGAAAGAGGGAGAGAGAAAGAGAAAGAGAGAGTGGAGAGAAAGAGGAAGAAAAGAGCTTGAGAGGGGGGTAGAGGGAGAGAGAAATAAAGAGGGAAAGAAGAGTGAGAGAGAAGAGAGTGAGAAAGAGAGGGAGAGAGAGAAGGGAAAGAGGGAGAAAAAAGAGACAGAAAGAGGAAGAGAGGAAAAGAGAGAGAGCAGAGAGAAAGAGTAAGAGAAGAGAGAAAGAAAAGGGAGAAAGGGGGTAGAGAAAGAGAGAAAGAAAGACGGACAGAAGAGAGGGGAAGAGGGAGAGAGAAGAGGAGAGAGAAAGGGAAAGAGGGAGAAAAAAGAGACAGAAAGAGGAAAAGAGAGAGCAGAGGAGAAGAAGAGAAGAGAGAACGAAAAAGGGAGAGAGGGGGTAGAGAAATAAAGAGGACAGAAGAGAGAGAGAAAAAGGGAGAGAGAAGAGAGTGAAACAGTGAGAGAGACAAAGAGAAAGAGGTAGGTAGAGGGATAGAGGAAGAGAGAGATATAAGGAGGAGAGAAGAGAGAGAGAGAAAGGAAAGCAAGAGAAGAGAGAGCAAGAGAGGAGGTAGAGAGAAGAGAAAAGAGAATACAGACAACTCACATGAGTTTAATTTACATCCATTTGTAAGGCAGAAAACCTACTTTAATATAACTTTTTACTGTGTAGTTAAAGTTTAACAGTTTGGAAATGTCCATAAAAACGTTTTTCAATTTTATTTTAATAGTTGCAAAGCATAAAGTGTCTACGATAAACAATACTCAGTAGTTTAGTAAGTACATTTGAAATAAAATGTTCTAAACTGTCATTAGTATAAGCTAGTTAAGCACTGAGCTGTCGTCATGACAACAGAACAGCTATTTTCCATTATCCTGGCATAAAGTATAAATGTTATGCTAAATGGACTCGTTTTCATCAAAAACAGATTGAATTCTGTCCATGAAATACTATTTTGCCTCTGATCTGAATGTCCTTTTAATAGAGTTTTTGCATTGTTTTTAAATCTATAAATGAACTTATTTTAGAATACATAAAGAACATCCCAAGTCATGTCTGCAAAACAAGATATGGTCAAAAAAAAAGCTATAAAAAACATGTTCTTCTTCTCAAAATTGACCTCAGTGTTTTTTATTATAACCTCTACAGTTTATTAAATACATGATCTCGTCTGCTCCATGGACCTTCTCTAGAACATAAATGTAAATAAATACATGTATAAAGCCTGTGTCCGTGACCCAGCGCAGGATTCCCGGGTCACTGCTGTTTGTGGATGCATAGACTTTAGTCCCGAGGCTAAATTTATGATCCAGGCACAAACAGACACAGAGAGAGAGAGAGAGGGTTTGATGTTAGAGGACGTTCATAACAATAGATATATGTGCATTAGAGAAGTACATGTCCATTTATTCAGTCGATCAGTGTCTTTAGCTCACAGACGCTCTGGTTAAATCTCACTCATGAAAATCCAGTCATTTCCACATTATACTTTGTTCATAAACTTTGAACTCTGTGAACAATACAACAATGTGGTTAAATCATAGAAGTGAGTCCTGTTTTATTTAGCTGGTGCAGCTTATATTCAGGAGGACTTGATAATGTAAAATTACAGTGTTTAGTAATAAACTATGACATACGTATGTAGATCAATCATATGTTTTGTTCATTTGTTGCAGGAAAAGCTCTGCACACCTTATTCTCCTTCACACATTCACTGGTTACTGATGTTCTCTTAAAGTGGAGAAAATTCAATGACCATACATGACTCAGATAGAAAATCTCTTTTATCAAGTCCAGACTAAATTAGCAGCATAGAGCTGGTGAAACAGTAAATATTTTGTAGCAGTACTAACAGGTTTAAAAATAAATGTAAAATTACCCCCAGGTGCAATTGTATTGTAATATAATGTTTGTGTATTTATTGGAAAATAATACTTGGCTTGTGTGTATATGTAGGGGATTTTTGGTTTTGGTTTTGTTATTTTTATTTTATTCTGGTAGTTATGGATATACATTGTATGTATAAATGTCAGTATATTTGTATCCTAAACCAATGAACAAAAAGGAAAAGCTCTGCACACAGGTGCAGAGGCGACAGGTGTGTCGGAACGCTGCAGACCCCACACACTGTCTCACTCTTCAAAATATATATATTTATTTTATTCTCTGTTACATCAGAGGTCTACAACCTTTTTCACCAGGAGTGGTGGCTACTACTTTTAGTGATGACCAGAAATTGAAGCTAACTGTGGTATAGTTAAGAGGCCTATATGAAAACTTAGCCTTTATTTATCTGGAAGCGGACCCAATTAAGCATCTAAAGACAAAGAGTAATAAAGCATAATTTGTAGCATTCTAAAATCCTTGGAGAGCTACTGGTGTTACATATAACGTTTCAGTCAACTGACCATCGACTGACAAAGGTCAGACTGACAAAATTCATCAGAATGCAAGAAATTTCTTGAGGGGGGACCCCAGACCCCCCACTTATTTGTGTCTAACTTTTATGGCTATAGACCTTTCTGTCTATGTTACTGGGAGTGTTTTACTTTGTGCTGCTATAGACTTTCCAAACAATCTAAAAAAATGCCTATTTAGATGCTGTGATTACCTTGATTAACGTTCTGGAAAATATTTTTGGACTCTGCGTGGGAACCCTGAAGGAAAAACAAGATTACTCCAACATGCAGCAATCAATCCAAATACAACTGTAAGTAAACTAATGTTGAGAGACACTGTTGCTGTTAATAAAAAAGCACGTTGCCATGTCATTTTCAATCTGATCATTTGCATTAGTTCACTTTTTGTATTAAATCAAAAAACTAAATTTAAACAATATTCTTTTATTGCGGCTTAACATCTGTATTAATAATTATCGGCGTGTACAACGTTGTGAATGACCCTCTCCCCCTTCTCCCCCGCTGTGTGTACAAACATCAGCTCTGTAATCCTCGTCTTTTGAACGGACACGAGCGTGAAGTGTCCCGCTGCACTCGAACGTGACTCTGACCCTCTCTGTGTGAGTTTTCCTGACGCGGGGAGGGGCCAGCGAACGCCACACGAGCTGCACTTTTATCCCGAGTTAATAAGCGGAAAGGAGACTGACTTGTCCCACTTTCCTTAATGCACGGCTCTCTAACCCTGCACCGGACGTAGCCGCAGGTCAAATCGGCCTCTGCCATGGACAAAAGCAACTATTTTTATATGTTTATGGTTATTTTAAGGCTGGTTTAAAGACTTTGCGGAGAATAGATGCAAATGATATTGTTGTCGACATTTGTACTCAAGTGACACTGCAAAAACATATATATTATTATGTATTTTTCTTCTTTTTGACAACTGGTTGACAGTTTGTTGAAATTATCATTATGTGATTTCTCACTTCTCTGTTTAATGCATGTTTGTTCCTATACTTCTCTTATTGGCCATGTTTAGAGTTGCCAAATTTGCTTCTTTACAGCGACTTTGTGCTTCTTTGTTCAAAGTCTCTTATGAATTTTGAAGGTTGTGGGGTTTTTTTAATAGGACAGAACTATGTCCGTTTACGACTGAAACATACATTTCATGTTTAAAGGAGACGAATTGTGATTTTTTCGCAAATTGAGGAATAAACTATGGCATATGCAAATCAATAATTCACATTTTGTTCCCTAAAAAACGCTAAAATTATCTAAAACAACCTAAAAATAGAAACATGTCAATTGACTGTTCATAACGGCAACTTTGATACACCACACATTTTAAGTTAGAATTTGAACCATACAGTGAATAGAATCTATTTTTTTTTCTCATATTGATCGATCTCAATTTTCGATTCGATTTTGTTTAACTTCTTCAAAAGCAAACAAAAATGCCATTTATGAACATGAAAACTTTTCATGTCTCATTTATAGTTTCTTTGAAACTCTGAATCAACACTCTGCTTCCAAGTTTGACTTTTGCTTCAAACTACACATTTTTCCTGACAATAGATTGTTTTTTGATCTTTCGATTCAAAACCCACCAACAAATAATTGAGATTCGGTTCGATTCGATCTCTCGATTTTGGCTCAGTCCTACTAATTCAACATTTGTGAATGAAATTTGACCCTATGGCCTTTAAAGGGACTGTACTCAATTTTTTTGCAACAAGATAACTTAAAAGCAATTTCCCCTAGCACTGATGCCTTGTTAAAGTATCTATTCAGGTGGAAATTAGTCCCCAAAGTCCTGTCTATGTCTAATAAAATCCCGTTTGTGTGCAGCTTTTTCTGTTGTTGTTTTTAGCATTGTGGCTAACTGTTGTTAGCATAGTGACTTACCTCGCTGTTAAAAGCTGTGAAAAAACATTAAAACTCATCATGATGAACACTTCTGAAGCTCAGAATGTATTAGCTACGTGAGCAAGTCATGTAGCCTGAAGGAAAAAGGTTAATATGAATTATTTCTGTTTGTTTACATTTTTAGGATGCAAAAATCAGGTACAGTCCCTTTAAAGTACATTCAGGTGAAAGAACACTGTCTCAAGCTTCAGGAGACAGTTTGTTGTTTTAAACAAAGAAGTTTCCCAGCCAACTAAATGGACAGCGTCTCTTTCTGCAGGTAACATGAGCAGTAAAGTGGAAAGTGATATCCACCTTAATCCTTCTATAGATCAACATTTTTCCTTTACATCTGTTTCGTCATTACTTTTGAAGTCTTACTCCATCTCAAAATAAGAGTTAAAAACTACTGTTGTAACTATCTACTAGTGTCGTTTTCGATTCATAAATGAAGAAGTCTTTAGTCATTTGATTTACCCTCCAAAGAATTATAATAAACGCCTTGAAGTTTGTATATTTTCAATGTTTGCCATTTTCAATACAAGTCATACTCAAGTCACAAGTCAAGTCTTTTGGGATCATAAGCCAAGTAACAAACTATGAAAAGTGTCAAGTTAAGTCTCCCACCTCTTCTAAAATATGCCAAAACATTGCTAAGGTCACTTGTTTCTGTCTGAAATCTGGCAACGCTGATCGGCCTTTGAGAGACGGATTTAGCCATCGACATTGAAGAAGCAACTTCCTGAAAAAGATGATTATTATACTATTTACCTCAAAGAAACTACAAAAACAGACAGTCGTGGTGAATTCATGATCTGGCTCCAAAAAAAAAAACCTGATAATTTTTGCCCCAGACACATTTTCATCAGAAGATTTTAGAAAGATTTAGGAGATTTCTAGTCCTAAACAGGATGGTGCGTTCCAATATTATGTGAGTGAAATCCATTGACTGATGCATTAGGATTAAGTGTCCATTCTCCAGCTTTAAAACTCTCTTCGGGGTAAAAATAGCGTCTGGTGTCACTTATCAGTTTGTGGAGTGTTTTAAAGCGGCTTCGAGTGACCAATTTGTACAGAGCAAGTTATACCGACATGGAAACTGTAGCAGCACCAAAGTCAGAACAAAAAAAAAAGTTTGTCTAAGCTGAGATCAATAAGCATCTGTTATTCATGATACATTTAATTGATCGTTGTTTAACCAGTTAAGTCCCACTGAGACCAGAAGCTTTTTTCAATCCTAGAGGAAAGTGCTACTGGACATTGAGTATCTGTACTTTACTTGAGTATTAAATAATCTGGTAACTTTTTACTTTTACTACTTACATTTTCAAGAAGTATCTGTACTTTCTACTCCCTACTTTTTTAAAAACACGTTAGTTACTTTATAAGCTCGTAAACACTTTTTCCCTTTAAAATCAACGCAGGCCTGCTGTGTTGTCGTGTATCAGAGCTTTGTGAACAAGTTAACATGTAGAAATTGACATATCATATAACTGTATAAACATAATCATCACAGATAAAAGTCTGATGAATTATAATTAATTACTGTAAAGCCTCTCAAACTTCACAACAGTACAAACAACTTTATGGAATGTAAAAAATAAAAAAGTAGATGGTTAAAATGTCTTAAAAATCCTAGAATAATTTTTATTTCTGGCATTTTTTCTGGATTTATTTGATGTATCTAGATTAATATGACTTGCTTTGCTGTGTTGTCTGCCTTGTTATATAAAAAAAAATTGTTCTTATTAGTCTAAATCAAATTATTTGCTAACGAAGTAAGACATTTTTACTCACCTCATGGGCAAATTGATTCAAGCTCAAATCTCTTGAAAACCGTCAGAAATGTCTCGAAACAAGTTAAGTAACTGACAAATTTATAGTTTTAACACTATAAATAAAAACTATAAAGAAATAACACAAGTAAGAGCCTTTGCAGTGTGATTGTACTTTTACTTTTTTTACCTAAGTAAACGTACATACATTTACTTTATACTTTTAATCAAGTAAAGAGTTTCAGCTGGACTTTAACTTTTATCAATCGTTTTTTTACACAAGTTTACTTTTACTTAAGTAGTGAACTTCAGTACTTTTGCCATCTCTGGTATTTGTTTTGTACTGTTTAAGCCTGGATCAGTTTCAGTATCTGGTTTCTATCAGTATCCAGATGTCTTTGTATTTTATTTTTCCACAAAATAAAAAAGTATTGAAGCAGATCTAATGTTGAATGTGGATTATTTCATGCAACCCCCAATACACAAGGACACTTTCTATTGTGTATTAAGACTTTTAAAATATATTTTTAGCCAAATAACGGCTGCAATAGGGTGACACAAGGCTTACACTGCAAAAAAGGAAAATCTAACTTAGATAAAATGACTTGAATAACTATTAATAATCTTAAAAGACTAATTTTAAGATGTTTTCACTTATAAGACCAAGTTTACTTTGACTTGTTTTAAGATATTCTATCCTGGTTTACCTTCTCTAGATATACAAATTTATTTTAAGCAAATGTGTATCTGTTTTAACCCATAGTTGCTTGAATCAAGAAAAGATTTGCTTAAAAATCAAGACTCAAGACTACTATAAGACAACTATTGATTACAGAGATCAAAAAACATTTGTGATTATTTTTTTAGTCGACAATTAGTCAGTTAACTGTTACAGCCCTAAAACGGTGGCTTGTTGTGTATCTACGGCCCAGAGGTCACTACTTGCTGAAAAATAAAGTTGAATAGCCCTGTTTTAACCAACGCAGACATAAGGAGAACATGCAAACGCCACACAGAAAGGTCCTGAATCGTCTGGGAGTCAAACCCAGGACCTTCTTGCTGCGAGGCAAGAGCACTAACCACTGCGCCACTGTGTCACCACCATGTTTACATCTGGATATAAACAAAGACAAGTTTAAGGACCAAGGCTAAACCCAGACTAAACCAGGACTAAACTTAACAGAATTGGACAAATGTAAAGGACTTTGCGTTCTTGCCGTGTTGATTCATGATGTCATTAAGTGAATCATAAAATGTGACATATTTACTGTTGTAATTATGCTCTGACACATGGAGGTTTGGTTTGTGATGTGAGGTCTGACCTTGGTGTGGACAGGGTTTTAGAAACAGCAGAGGATCTACACCTGCAGAGAACACTGAAGCTCCAGACTAGGCAATGTGGGTGAGGTGTCTTGCCTAGGGACACAACTTTAAGTTTCTCCTCTATTCGTTTCACTTTGGCTCCTGAGGTTGAATTTTTCGAGCCAGACTAGCGCCACCTTGTGCCTTCGCTTCATTTCATTTCACTCCAGCTCCAGGTCAGGAATCTCAGTTTGTTGCTGCTTGAATCAAGCTGGAGAAACAATCGACCAATCAGCAAACAGAAATTAAGTTAATTAATCAAATTCAAGCGTCTGTTTGTAGTTCTGCAAGTTTGCTGTTAAAGTAGAAGCTGCCGGAAATGTAGATTCAAAATCACCTTTTTTATTATGTGATGGAGCCGCTCTAGCCTGATGTATCAGCAGCTTTCATTTCACTCTGTGGAAACGACAACGATCACTAACGTCCATGTTTACGCTGAACTTCCTGGACTACAACTGATGCGCTGATCGAAGTACATACTGTTGCTGCATTCATGTTCCCCGGGAAACTTAGAGGTATCTACGTACCGATCGGACTTCCCAAAATCAGAGCGTTCATGACAGCAGCTTGTGGAACACACTGGAGCAGTGACACTAACAAACATTTGCATCACTTCATCTTGATTTTTTTTGCAGATTCGCTAAAAGTCATGTGAAAACTCTTATTATTGTAACTCATGAACTTAATGAGGAGCTGTATCTTTTCTTGTTGGTAAAAGGTCTGATAAATAAATGATTTCAGGCATTACCTGTAAAGGTGCATTGATGTAAACTCATTTAGTCTGCGTTTTAAATGTGTTTTACCGGTGAAACAGAACTCTCAGTGTGATATAAAACTAAATCAATGTCATTTTGAGTCAGTCTCTGCTCAAATCTCATGTGGTCCTGCCGTGGGTTCTGCCCAGGCTCTTGTCATTTGATGTAAACTCAGGAACTCGGCCTCCAACACTTCCTCACGAGTTTCCGAGCTGAAATTGCCTCCCGAGCAGTGTTCAAACACGTTTTTCCCAGTCGGAGCTCGGAACTTCACAGTTTCCGAGAGAACATGAATGCAGCATTAACGTTCGGTGACAAACAAACGGCAGTGATTGGTTAATGCAAAAAAAGACCTGCCTACCATAGAACAAAATGAGACGTCAGACGGTTTCCACGGAGAGGAAAGAAACCAGCTGATACATCAGGCTAAAACTTTTCTGTCGCAAAGTACAATCCCTGTTTGTCTTTGTGGAGATTTTACTGTGGCCAGACAACATTGTCAAAGCCTGATCTCGTCAGATGTCAAAAGCTAATCCACAGAGAAATGACTGGAAGAGACACTGTGGTTGTGTGTTTTTGCCTCATCTGGATCTGTTGTGTTGTGTGTGCACTCGTGTCCAATGACACAAAATATAGATATGGTTCATTTGTAGGTGGTTTATTGTTGAAAATATATAATAAATACATGTATTACTACCTTGTGTAGGGTCACTTCTCCACAGATCTGACTTGTAACTTGGCCTGATGGCAGCAGCTCACACTTCTCACCTGGATTTGAGCCTCGTCCTGTTTGTTTCTACGGAAAAGATTATATTTTAGTTGAAATTGTACACACTCAAATATGAAATATATAATATTTCAACGCATGGTTTAAACTTTATATTTCTACTTCCTAACTTGTACTTTTGTCTCTGACCATAGTTACAAAGCCTTAGGAAAAGTCACTTAAATATAACAGTGAGACAAGTAAATAAAGTCTAAAAACACACACACATGTTGATAATATTGTCTCAGTGCACTTCCACTCTGCTGTTTGTGCGTCTGATCCCGGTTTATTCCTGTCTAAGCTCGTCTGTCAGTGACTCTTCCAGGCACCGCAGCAGCTCCATTAAACCCTCTGTGTTTCTGTTTTGGTTACGGGACAGGGTCTGGAGCGACTTCGGCCCAAACATGGACAGAGGAGAGAGACTGGCACCTCCGAAAACCCGCTCCACGCCAGCTCTTTGTTTATACGCTGGATTTATCACTCACTCTGGCTCGACTGCTGCTGCTGGACTAAACTAGAGACAAGGTAATCTTCAAGAGAGTTTCTGACACATTTTCAACAAAACAACTCTTACCTATTATCACCAGTCAGACAAATTTATGTTACAGCAGCTAAATGTCAACAAGCTTTACAACTTTTTAATCCTCAAACTGCTGAAACGTCAACAACAAGTCCAACAAGACACTTAAAGTTAGAGTAACTGACTTTTTTACTTGTAAATTTGTAAACTTTGTGCTTTCCACTAAAAAGTACACAATAAATGCAGCACTTTGTTAAAAATTAGACCACTGTGTACTGTCTGAACTGAATAATAATAATTTTAGTTCTAATCAGGAGCAGAATGCAGCGTTCTGATTGGTTGAGCTTGGGTGGTCCTCTCCAGTTTCACTTGGCTGTTTGTTAAGTGTTTTTAAGACATAATTGCAACTAAAACTGAATATGTATCAATCTTAACAATGTGTCGAAGGATTTATGAGAGGAAGGAAACCTAAATTGTGTTTGCAGTGTAAAAAATCAGCTACTCCACCTTTAATAATCTATGGCTCCCACAATGCACTGCAGCCTAGTGCTAATTCAGCCCTTCCCCTGCTTCCCCTGCAGGCTTTCAGTATATTGTTGGGATGTGACTATAATCCTCCAAAATGCACTGGAATGCAGCAACTGCATACAAGTAGCTCTGTGCACAGAACGTCAGTTGGCTTGTTTATTTTCAAGAAAAGCAAACATCTTACGGCTTGTTCATTTCCTGTTTAGTTCATTTTTATGAGGTTTTCGATACCCCAGTCTGAAATAAAAAATGACTGTACAACCAGGCAGTGAACAGTGAGTTGTAATTGGTCTTCAGTGAAAACATGAAGAAACTTCATCAAAGGAGCAAAGTGAGTTTATAAAAGGATGTGTTTGTTTGTCTTTCATTGGTAACGCCAAAGTTTTACAATGTGAAAACAAAACAGCTCACGTGCACACAGTCCACTGGTCCAAAAGTTTAGATAGTCAAAAATTATGTATTGTAATGTAATGCAAATAAATGTGGACATGTGTTATATTGAGCCTTTTACAGCATAACTGCCATATTTGAATATAACACAGGTAGATCTATATTTAAGAATGCAGCCCTTGACAAACTCTGACTTCGAATGATTTGGTTCCTGCTCTCACCTGTCATGAACACATCAAGGGACATATACTGTATATCATATCCAAAATGGACTAACGTTGATTCCTCATCACAAACACAGCTGGAGTTTTGTCTGTGAGATATTCCCTCTTTTGAGAAACTGTGTTTTAGACCATTTTCGTCAGGCGTTTTAGAGAAAATAGGCTGGAAAGAGGAAAGGTTAGAACACTGCAAACAAAACTAACTAAAGCATATGTTGAGCCCAAAAAGAGCCTAAATGTGGACTTAAGTCAGACTTAAGTCAGACTTAAGTCACTTTTTTGATGACTTGGGACTTGGACTTGTCTCTTTGACTCTGGACTTGACTTGGACTTGTCTCTCTTTGACTTGATTCTTGACTTGGACTTGTCTCTCTAGACTTGGACTTGTCTCTCTTGACTGGACTTGTCTTTGCTTTGACTTGTACTTGTCTCTCTTTGACTTGATTCTTGACTTGGACTTGTCTTGGACTTGTCTCTCTTTGACTTTAGACTTGGTCTTGTCTCTCTTTAACTTTACACTTGTCTCTCTCACAAAGCCCTCTCAAACCGTATTTACCCAGGTCAGCAGTGGGCCGTCCTCATAATAAATCACCGCCCTCTCACGGCGCGGCGACCGGACCGAGCTGTTGACAGAGTTGCCATGGGGAGCCACTTAACAGCGGGCCTCAGACTTATTACACTGACAAGCTGCCACGTTTCAACATGGCAGGACTGGGAACGTGTGAAGACAGTAAAGAAAAGACAATAAATGCATCTCCAGCGCATGGGAATGAAGGAAGAAGCTGATTGGTCGAAAGGCAGAAGCAGCAGAAGAAGCAGAGAACATGTAAAATCCACTTTTTCTGAGTTTGTAACCATTAGGGATGGGACGAGATCAAACTGTCACGATACTGTGCGCACACGTACTGATCTGTCTCGTGAGATTTTTCCATGGTCATGAAATTAAGTTTCGTATCTTTGAGCAGCTGTAGCAAATATTCTCCTCCACACACAGACTTGTAGCGGACTTATTCTGACAGAAAATTGTCTAAACTCTGTCTCAGTTTTTATTTCGTAAAGATAGGACCAATATTGACAGAGATAATTAGTCCTAAACATTGTAAAGTTAGCGCGAAAAATATATAATCGTCAAATATACGCGCGGACATCGCGGGAACAGCGCAGTGTTTTTCACACTTAAACATAGTTTAAAATTGATCCACAAAGAGATATCTTGGCCTATATCATGTAAAAAGTAGGAAAGTCTCCTCATCTGTGTCTGGTCCCTGCAGCAGCAGCGGCAGCGCTGTAAAGGAAAGGGGAAAGGGGGCGGAGTCTGAGCTACACACGGAGTGGATCAATTTCAGTCAAAACTCATATCGTTGAAATAATAAAAATCCAAGGTGATACACATAATGAAAGGTAAAGCTAAACTAAAAGAATATAAACTAACAAAATAAATAATACAAATCAAATTTTGTAATTTGCCTTGTTTAATTTCTAAATTGAAACAATTAATGCAAATTATTTAAAAATCTTGTCTCGTCTCGATCTCGTGGACCCAATCTCATGGCTCGTCTCGTCTCGTGAAATTCTGTCTCGTCCCATCCCTAGTAACCATGGTAACAGCGTCTCTCGTCACTAGTTTACTCACAGTTGTATTTAGATAGATTCCTGCGTGTTTGAGTAATCTTGTGTCGTCCTGCAGCTGATGCTCGAGCGTTCAGAAAAGTCCTGTTTTTACCCCAAAAAATTTTTTGTGGCCCACCTAGAGTTTCTGCCTAGAAAAATAATGTTAAATTGTAAAGCGTATTTTTGTTCACTAAATAAATCAACCTCATAATCCCCCAAAGACTCATGCATTTGACTCGCACAATAAGCCAAACAACAAGAAAAACTTAGAGTTCTAACAATAAATCACAAACATGCTAGGAACCCCCAAAGTTCTCCAAATTAAAGGAATGTGGTCTGCTTTGTTAAAATTGTTCTAGGGGGAGGGCCCCCAGACCCCCCACCCTCTTCGGAGTCACCACCCCAAATTTTAATTTGTAAAAAAAAAAAGATCATGTACGACTGTCCTTCCACTTCACAATTGTGTGCAACTTAGTGTTGGTCTTTCACACAAAGTTTCAGTGAAATATTTTTGATTTTTGTGGTCATAATAAGAGAAAATGTAAAAAAGTTCAAGGGGGTTGGATACTTTTGCAAGGCACTGTATAGTCATTAATTGGGAAAAAATAACACAAAAAAGAAAAAAAATTTAGTAAAAAAAAAAAAAAAAATCTGGCCCTGATCTAGAGGATATCACAGAAAAATTGCTCCAAAAAAGGTCACTAACATGAACCGGTCTACTTTTTTCCTGTAATGTAAGTCTATGGCACTCTATTGCACTTGACGGGCGTAGCAACAGTAACTAAGAGGGCGGAGCTCGGCGAAAGGTCAATTGCTTAAAAAATCATTCATAAATTGAACTTTTTTGACAAGTGGGCAGGGATAAGTGGTAGGTGAAAACAGGACTTTTCTGAGCTGCAGGACAATACAAGATTACTCAAACATGCAGGAATCAATCCAAATACAACTGTGAGTAAGAACGAGGTCAAAAGGTCAGTAGAGCAGATTGTGAATAATGTATTTCCTTTAAATGTGAGAAGCGGTTCATAACAGTGAGTTAAATTGTGATAAAAGCGGCTCAGACTCGTCCCATCGGTTTGATCAACATTTGAAATCACATTTTACAAACATAAGCCCAGCGTCTCTGCGGACCCATCGTCATGAAATATGGATCTGAAGTTTTCTCCTTCTGCAACAGTTTTTACTCTGAGTTTGAGTCGAGCAGCGGGATGGATGGTATACGCCTGGAGAGAGGGAGAGAGAGAGAGGGAGGAGAGAGAGAGAGGGAGGGGAGGAGAGAAGAGAGAGAAGAGAGAGAAGAGGGGAAGAGAGAGAGAGGAAGAGAGAGGGAAAGAGAGAGAGAGAAGAGAGAGAGAGAGGAGAGGAGAGAGAGAAGAGAGAGGGAGAGAGAGAGAGGGAGAGAGAGAGAGAGAAGAGGAGGAGAGAAGAGAGGGGAGAGAGAGAGAGAGAGAGGAGAGAGAGAGGAGAGGAGGGAGGGAGAGAGAGAGAGGAGAGAGAGAGAGAGAGAGAGAGGAGAGAGAGAGAGAGAGAGAAGAGAGAGGGAGGGGG
>CM076410.1:866169-955211 GCA_038363315.1 Mugilogobius chulae | reverse complement strand
GTCAGTCCAACAAAAACTTGGGTAATATAACATGTTAAAATATGATATTTTGTTTGGGTTGATGTCAGCTGGATGAGTTTTTTGTAGGATGGATAGGGCCTTTGTGGAGCTGTCGACCATGAACTTGGTCAGTCCAATATAATTCTCAATTCAGATCCAGAGAATCCAGAAGTGATCCTGGATATCTTGAAACCAAGACTCAGACGATTATAACACCGGCCCAAACGCCAGGGCGAATTGTAAAATGACGATTTAAATGTTTACCAGTCACAATGTGCACTGTATAATAGGATTAAAAGCAGAAGAATGATCAAATTAAAGGGAAGATGGAAAGTAAATGTAGAATTTAAAGGAGATTATAATGTAGATTATAGGAGAATTTTAATGGTAAGATTAAACGGAGAATAATGTAGATTAAAGGACGAAAAATTGCGATTAAACGGATGAAGAAATGTAGATTTAAGAGGGAAATAACAGAGAGTTTTACATTTGGGCAAAGAATGAATGAATAAAATATCTAAACTATTACAAAAGTCGGAAGTTGGAAGAAGAGATAGGAGAAGGAGAGAGAGGGGAGTAGAGATAAGAGAAGAGAAGAGAGAGAGAGGAGAGAGAGAGAGAGAGAGAAGAGAGGGAGAGAAGAGAGAGAAGACGCAGAAGGGAGAGAGAGAAGGGAGAGAGAGAGAGAAGAGAGAAGAAGGAGGAGAGAGAGAGAAGGGAGAGAGAAAGAGAAGGAGAAGAGAGAAAAAGGAGAGGAGAGAAGAGAAGGGAGAAAGAGAGAGAAGCAGAGAGAGAAGGGAGGAGAGAGAAAGAGAGAGAGCGGAGAAGAGGAGGGGAGAGAGGGAGGAGAGAGAAAGAGAAGGAAGGAGAGAGGGGAGAGAGAGAGAAGGGAGAGAGAGAGCGGAGAAGAGAAAGGGGAAGAGAGAGAAAGGAGGAGAGAGAAAAGGGAGGAGGAGAGAGAGAGAGAGAAAAGAGAGAGAGCAGAAGGAGAGAGAGTAGAAGGAGGAGAGAGAAGGGAGAGAGAGAGAGATAGAGAAAGAAAAGGAGAAGAGAGAGAGAAGGGAGAAGAGAGAGAGAAAGTAAAGGGAGAAGACAGTGAGAGAAAGAAGGGAGAGAGAGAAAAGAGAGGGATAAGAGAGGGTGAAAAGATAGAGAAGGGAGAGGGACAAGAGAAAAAAACAAGAAAAGAAAGAGAAGGGAGAAAAGATAGAACAAAGAGAAGGAAAGAAAGTAGAGAGAGAGAGTTTTGTCCGTAGTGTCTCACCTTAAATCCTATTGTTACAGTCCAGACCAGTCCTGGTAGAAGATCTGCAGATGTGTGTGACTCCAGAGAAGTTTCCCCCACAACTACAAACAATAACCTGACTCTGATCCTCTTCACTGTGGCTTCTGCTGTGTCCAGAGGTCTCCCATCCAACAACTGACCAGCCTCTGTCCTGCTGAGCTTCACAGATCTGACAAACTGGTTTATCCTGTTCAGTGAGATCTAACAAAACTTTACAAGAAATGAGAAGAGAGAGAGAAGAGAGAGAGGGAGAGAGAGAAAGGAGAAAAGAGAGGAGAGAAAGAGAACGGAAGAGAGAGAGAGGGGGAGAGAGAAGAGAGAAGGAAGAGATGGGAGAGAAAGAGAGAGGAGGAGAGAGATAAGGGAGAAGCAAGAAAAAAGGGAGAAGCAAGAGAGAAGGGAGGGGGGAGAGATGAAAGAGAAAGAGAGAGAAGGGAGAAGAGATTGAGAGAATGAAGAAGAGAGAGAAGAGAGAAACAAGAGAAGACAGAGAAGGAGGAGGAGAGAAGGAAAAAGAGA
Source organism: Mugilogobius chulae (assembly GCA_038363315.1). NCBI lineage: Eukaryota > Metazoa > Chordata > Actinopteri > Gobiiformes > Gobiidae > Mugilogobius > Mugilogobius chulae. The sequence continues at coordinate 953,407 of CM076410.1, read as the reverse complement.
TGAAAGAGAGAATGGAGAAGAAAGAGAGAGAAGGGAGAAGAGAGAGAAAAGGGAGAAGAGAGAGGAGAGAGAAAGAGAAAGGGAGAAGAGAGGAGAGAGATAAGGGAGAAGAGAGGGAGAAGAGAGAGAAGGGAGGAGAGAAAAAGAGAAGGGAGAGAGATAAGAAGAGAGAGAAGAGAAATGAGAGAGATAAGGGAGAAAAGAGAGGGGAGAGAGAGACAAGGGAGAAGAGAGAGAGGGGAGAGAAAAAGAAGGGAGGAGAGAAGATAAGGGAGAAGAGAAAGAAAGATACGTTTTTTTAATAATAAGACGCAGTCAAAGTTTGAACCCATTTTAGCGCAGACATGTTCACACAAAACTTAATTCACCAAAAAACAAAAGAATCCAACCTTTTATATAAATCTATTTATTATAAAACCATTTGACTCGATGCAGAAACACTGGGTCAGCCTTTAACTGGAACATTTTATATTGCTGTAGATTTGGCACATCAGACTAAAACTGCATTGTTCGTTCTTATGGGGCTTAAAATAAACAAAAAACACTGATTATAGTCATTTTAACCCAGCGCTGAGTGACCAAATTATTACAGACGGTCCAGTTTTCCCGACACGAAAGTCCAAAAATGAAAAAGTTATACTGCTGGAATCAAAATAATAATTAAATTTGTGGTAATTTTGAGTCTGGAAATGTAGCTTAACAAAGAAGAAATGTAAAAATCAAAATACAGCATTATTACACACATTTTTAGAGGTAATTTAAAAGATGTATTGTGTAACTTTTCTGGTGGAGGGTTGTACAATTATTACATATTAGTCGACTTTAGATTATCATGCTATTGGTCAATTAGCATCGCAGCTACGTAAAAATAAGAGCAACATTTATCAATATGTGCAAGCTTTAAATGTAATAAACTTGGAAATGTGTAATAATTTTCACAAATGTAGCAACGTTTTCTCACCGCAAACGTAATAACAAAAATCAAACAAATGTAAATTGAATATTTTGTGAATGTACTGGTTATTTAATTTGTGAAAAGCAGGTTTTTTCCTTTTCACAAATGTAATAAATTCCCACAAATGTAAAAATGCTTGTCTACAACAAACAAACATAATGCCAAACTTCTTACAAATGTAAATTAAGTATGTTGTGAAAGCATAAAGTTATTATGTTCGTTTTTACAGTCCCACAAAGGTAATAATTTCCCACAAATGTAAAAACGCTTGTCGACTACAAACTACCAAAAGATACAAATGTACAATAATGTTTTATGGAAATACTGATTATTATTTTTGTGGAAAGCTCTGATTTTTCATAACAAATTTCCACAAATTATTACATTTATGGGACTTTGGAATCATATTTGGGGGGGCAAAATTATTACATTCGCAAGATATTACGCTTGCAGTTTTTTTAATATGTACATTATCTATTTACAAATTCGACTTTTTATGAAAGTAGTGGTTATTACGTTTGTGGAAAGCTCTGATTTTTGTCCTACAAGTGTAATAATTTCCCCCAAATGTAAAAATGCCTGCCTACTACAAACGTAATGACACATTTCTTACAAATGTACACTAAGTATGTTACTAAACCTATAAAGTTATTATGTTCGTTTTTACAGTCCCACAAATGTAATAATTTCCCACAAATGTAAAAATGCTTGTCGATTACAAACTACAAAAGATACAAATGAACAATAATGTTTTATGGAAGTACTGATTATTATTTTTGTGGAAAGCTCTGAATTTTTCATAACAAAATCCCACAAATTATTACATTTATGGGACTTTTGTAATTACATTTGTGGGGCAAAATTATTACATTTTCAGCAATTTATTACGCTTGCTGTTTTTTTTAAATTGTACAATCTATATTCTACAAATGTAACTTTTTTTTAAGTACTGGTTATTACGTTCGTGGAAAGCTAATAATTCCCACAAGTGTAAAAATGCCTGCCTTCTACAAACGTAATGACACATTTCTTACAAATGTACATAAGTATGTTACTAAACTTATAAAGTTATTATGTTCGTAAATTTACAATTATTTTATGGAAATACTGATTCTTATTTTGTGGAAATCTCTGATTTTTCCTAACAAATTTCTACAAATTATTACATTTGTGGGACTTTGTCATTACATTTGTGGTGGGCAAAATGATTACATTTGCAGGAATTTATTATTATTTAGTAACTTTTTTAAGTACTGGTTATTACGTTTGTGGACAGCTCTGACTTTTGCCTATACTACAAACGTAATGACAACATTTTTACAAATCTACATTAAGTATGTTATGAAAGCATAAAGTTATGTTTGTGAAAAGCTTGGCTTTTTATAATCTCTACTAATGTAATAAATAATAATGTAATTTTTGCTTACTACAAACATAATGACAAAAATGCAAAACGTACCAATATTTTATAAAAAGCACTGGTAATTGTTTGTGCAAAGCTATAATTTTTACTGTCGACCGTAATAAATTCCTGAAAATTATTACATTTGTGGGACTTCTATAATTACATTTGAGGTGGGTAAAAATTATTACATTTGCGGGACTTTCTATAATACATTTATGGTGGGTAAAATTATTACATTTGTGGGACTTCTATAATTACATTTATGGTGGGGTAAAATTATTACATTTGTGGGACTTCTATAATTACATTTATGGGTGGGTTAAAATTATTACATTTGTGAGACTTTCTATAATTACATTTGTAGTGGGGTAAAATTATTACATTTGTGGACTTCTATAATTACATTTGTAGTGGGTAAAATTATTACATTTGTGGACTTCTATAATTACATTTATGGTGGGGGTAAAATTATTACATTTGTGGGACTTCTATAATTACATTTGTGTGGGTAAAATTATTACATTGTGAGACTTTATAATAATTATGGGGGTAAATTATTACATTTGTGGGACTTCTATAATTACATTTATGGTGGGTAAAATTATTACATTTGTGGGACTTCTATAATTACATTTGTAGTGGGTAAAATTATTACATTTGTGGATTCTATATTACATTTTGGTGGTAAATTATTACATTTGTGGATCTATAATTACATTTGTGTGGGTATAATTATTACATTTGTGGACTCTATAATTACATTTGTGGTGGGTAAAATATTACATTTGTGGGACTTTTATAATTACATTTGTGGTGGGTAAATTATTACATTTGTGGGACTTCTATAATTACATTTGTGGGGGGGTAAAATTATTACATTTGTGGGACTTCTACAATTACATTTGTGGTGGGTAAAATTATTACATTTGTGGGACTTTTATAATTACATTTGCGGGAAATTATTACGCTTGCCGTTTTTTATATTGTACATTCTATATTCTACAAACTTATTAAAGCATCGCTTATTACGTTTGTGGAAAGCTCTGATTTTTACACAAGGGTTAGGGCACTTGTCTAATTTTCTCGCAAACCCTCCACAGAAAAGTTACACGGTGCATCTTTAATTATTACATAAAACTCAACACAAAACAGTCTCTTTATCCAGCGTTTTAAGTCTTGAATTCAAAAGTAGGCTCAATAATTTTACTATCCGCTATTTTAATAAGCATAAATGATAAAAACTAGCTTGTCGTTGTTCCCTTTTTGTAATAGCATTTGTCATTATAACACAATAGAGAACCGTCAAACATATGGAGGAAGTTAATGAAGCGTTTTATGATTGGATGTCTCTATAGGAGAAACCACCGTGTCCATGCAAATTGGACATATGCCAAGCTTTTCCCGTCGTTTCTTCAGCACAAAACAGAGAAATATGATCAAACACAAACTACAGAATGTTGTAACTTTGGGGTTTTTGCGTAATGTGTAATGTGTATTGTCGTTATATTCTTATTTAGTTGAGTTTTGTCATTCTACCTCTTTTTGTTGCACGAAAATTGACCCAAGAATGATTGAAATATGAACATTTTTGCACATTAAACTCTTTACTTTGTTCCCGTAAAACTACATTAAAGCAGTAATATTGTTATTTATTGAAAAGCCTTGTTTGAATTAGCAGAAAAAGTGAAACATATTGGAATCGTGACTAACTTATCGAGACATTCTTGTATTTTCTATGAATGAAATGGTTAAATCTCAACTACACCAGATATTTGATTTGAGTTCCTCCACATTATCCATCTGGATTCCCCCGACAACAGTGTTCAGGAAAAGCTCAGTAGTGTCCAAACTTGTGGGCCAGTCGTTGAAAAGTAGACTAAATGGAGTACTGATCTGGGTCTTATAGATGCGGTCGAAGAGTAAAAAAATTCAAATGGTTGAATTTAGAAGATGTTCAGACCTAGCGTAACAGTAAAATGCTTGAAATTTGGCTAAAAACAGATCGACTTTAAAAATATGATGCTTATTGTTTTTTTGGGCCAATTGTTTGAGGGCCAACAAATAGCCCCCCGCCTACAGTTTGGACATGTAGGTTCTAGCTTGGTTTAGTTAGTGCTAAAACAAGTGTCATGCGAACACCTCTCTGCTCTTTCTTTCTGTATTTGTGCTAAAACAGAATCAACAGCAGCAGAAACATGTACATCTACGAGAGCTGCCGTCTTTGTTTTATTTGATTCAGGCGCTACGTTGTTCGACTTCTTTGCTAACAACTTGCCTAAACCCACTTTGCTGCGATGTGATTGGACCATTAAACTACTCTTTCAGACTCCAAACCAATCGGATGGTGGAGGCTTGGATGGATTTCTCTCAGGTTTGTAAAAGAGTTGCCAAGTCTGCTTCTTTACAGCGACTTTATGAGCTTCTTTTTTTGTAATGTCGCTTGAGAATTTTGACTGTTTTTGACGTGCCGTGAAAGATTTTTGACGTTTTTCCAAGTTTGATCATGAAATTGACCCACTGATGACAGAAATATGGACTTTTAGCATATTTAAAGTCTTCATTAATGATAAAGTACTATTTAAACGATGCTAAAATTATTACTTATTGGCCACGTTTACATGATGTTTCCTAATTCCGAATTAATTATTCCGAATTAATTAATTCGGAATTAAAATATTTCCTTCAGGTTTACATGGAAATAATAATTCCGAATAAAGGTTTACATGTTAAACACGCTAAATCGGCTTTATCTTATTCCGCTTAACGTCTGGGTTAGAAAGAGAGAGGAAGGGAACGCACATACGTCATTACGTAATTACGTCTACCGGAAAACACACATCCGATGGATACGGGATACCGGCTTGTGGCTTTTTTATCTCCTGGGATTGTTGTAACGCCACGGACGCAATGATACTAACTTTTTTGGAGTTGTTCCGATGAAAGTCTTTAAGCAGCAGCTGGAGAATCACATCATCAGCTCCACGTAATGTTCTGTTAGCGGAGGAAAAGTTGTTCCAGTTTCCACTTGTTTGGGATCAGAGCAGCGTCTCCTCGCGTACGTCTCTCCCGTGTACATGACGTACACTCCTTGTTCAAAACTTTCCGCTGCCTCTGTGAAAAGGTGAGTGTTTCGTGTTTTCTCTCACCCACTCTTTTCATTGTTTGTAACGCCTGTAGCACACTTATATTTAAAACAAAAAAGTTTTCGAGTCCGTGCCGCCATCTTGCAGCGTCACCGGGTCAGAGAGGCGTCGTAACGAGCATGCGCAGTGAGAACGGAATTATTTTTATTCCGAATAAAACGGTTACATGAGAAAGGAATAAAATTATTCGGATTTAAAAGCGGAATAAACCACCCACTTTATTCGGAATTAAGTTTAAATCCGAATAAACTTTTGATTAGGAATTAAGTGTTTACATGGTATTTTTAAAGCGGAATTAATTTTAATTCAGAATTAAATTATCTTTATTCGGAATTAAAGCCGTCATGTAAACGGGCCGATTGTGTTGCTGTGACGGATAATGTTTAATGTTTTAACTACTTTTTTATTAAGGGTCTGAAATAGCTTGTTTAGGCGTTTTTATCACGGGAATCCATCTGGTTGGACAAGTTAGTTAACCTATCAATATTTTGAGCATTTACGTCAGTCCGTGCAGAATTACCCAAAATAATCTCTAGTCGTCGTCACAAATAAAACGTGATTTAAAAACGGGCTTAGCATTTTCTTTTTGTCAAATAAGGCAGTTAAAAGGCTTTGACAAGAGGAAGCAGAAGAAGAGATCATTTCAAACGTGTTAAAAACTGAAATCACGGCAGATTTTAAAAGGCATCTGAACCCCGGAAGTCGATATAAACAGCACATGCATCTCACAACAGTCACGCCAGAGTACAAAAACGCAAAAAAAAAAAACACAGTTAGAAAAATCTCCAAGAAATGTAAAGTCTTTGTCTTTATAATTTCACACCAACACGCTAACTGCATAATATCTCTGTGTAAAGCTTAAAAAGGTCTTAAAATCTCTTGAAAAAACTAGACGATTACAGTTTGTCGCTGCCCGATTCGAAGCGGCAGTCCCAAGCATTCCAAAAAATACATCTCCATTCGATTTTGACCTTCTTAATCCGTAAAATACACTTCCTTATAGTTGCTTAGTTTGAAAAAAATCCCCAAAAATGGCAGTGAAATCTTAAAAGTTTCGTCGGAAGCGCGTTGATCAGTTGAAATTCCCACCGCGAAAAAACCTGCTGTATTATTTCGAAGAAGCACCACGTTTTTGGTCGGAATTCTCACTCCCAGCTCCCGTTGCGGTTCGGGAAGTACTTGGCCTCCCAGAAGTGGTCGGAGAGGTCTGGTGGGAGTGGTCCTTGTGGTGGTTCCTGCAGGTTTGGAGGTTCGCGGGGAGGCTGTTTGTCAGTCCATCTCCAGGTGCAGGAGCTTGTTTCGGGCGGAGAGCGGGGTGTGCTTGGTGTTGCGGCAGCAGCAGTTGGCGCAGACCAGGCCGAAGATCAGAGAGAACAGACCCACACCTGAAGAAGACACAGAGACAAGAGAGTGAGGCAAAGGGACAGGGACATAAGCAGTGTTTTAGCTCTCTCATTGATGGACACAGTGACCAGTGTTCTGCGATTTCATTGGTCTTACAAGACAGCAGGCAGCCATCTTTGCATTCTCCAATCCTCTTTATTTATCCATCTTTTTCGCCCACCCACTTTTTCTATCGTTACACACAACACTCGGAAACACACTTCCGGGCAGCTCCTCCCCCGTTCATTTCATTGATGTAACCTGCTGAGAGAACTTGCTGCAAAATCATATTTCAGGTAGGATCATTTTTCCAAATATGCTATGGTCATGTGCACCAACAAACAAGCAAGGCATATTTTCTCTGGATCGCTTGAAAACGATCGTTAAAGTATTTAAATAATCATTTGCCGGTCGGATCGCTGCGATAGACAGCGGTTAGCCTAAGTTACATTAGCCACAAACAAACATCTAATGTAATGATCACACACAGAACATATACACATGCTGTACCTTGTTTGAAAGCTTAGAATCTGTAGAATTCAGAAAAAAAAAAATAAAATAAAATGCTTTTGTTGTTTTGTTTTGTGCCTAAAAAGTTGCATGGTGTACCTTTAACTTTTATTGGCTCTGTGCACAGAAGTCAGTTGGCTTATTTATTTAAAAAAAAATCTGTTGGCATGTTCATTTCCTGTTTAGTTCATTTCTATGGGGTTTCACTGCTTCAGTCTAAAATGATACTTTAAGATCAGGCAGTGAACAGTGAGTTGTTGGTGGTTTTCTCTGTTATTACTTACAAATGAGGAGAATATTTCACCAAAAGACCAAAGTTTGTTTATAAACGATGTGTTTGTCTGTCAATGCTAACGCTAAAGTCTGACAATCTGAAAATAAACAGCTTCTATGCTCAGGGTCAGTTCTTGTTCTATGACTTTGGCTGCAGCACAAGCTTTAATAAGTGTTTGTTTGTCAATATGAACAATATGAAAGTTGGACGCTATTAAAATGATTGTTCCTAGGGCCAAAATACAACTGAGTGTGAAAGAGGCGCACTTGTATCGAGGTGAATAATAGTTCAGTTTAAAGATTTTTGGTCATACTATGTCACCTCAGCTATGCTTTTAAAACTAAAATAAGAAAATCAGCCGATGATATTGGCATCATCTGACAAAATAATCGAAATAATTGAAATATCGACCAGAGAAAAAAACATTTTTGGAGTCAAATTGTGCTTAAAGCTGGGGTAACTAACTTTTTTAGTTATAAATTAGTAACCTTTGTGTTTTCTAATAAAAAAGAATATGATAAATGCAGCACTTTGTGAAAAAATTAGACCACTGAATACTGTCTGAACTGAATAATGAAGAATTTTAGTTCTAATCAGGATCTGAATGCTGCGTTCTGATTGGCTGAGCTTGGGTGGTCCTCTACAGTTTCACTTTGTAGTTTGTAAAAAGTGTTTTTTAAGCCGTAAATGCAACCAAAAATGAAAACATGTTGATATTAGCCATGTGTCGAAGGATTTATGAGAGGAGCTGTCAGATTTAAACCTAAATTGTGTTTGCAGTGTAAAAATCAGCTACTTTGTCTTTAAGGGCAACATTACACCCATATTGGTCGATTTCTACTTGTAAACTCTGAATCATGAATTGAATAATGTGTGTAACTGATATTCTGTCATTGTAGTGACAGGAGAGTAACACAAGAGTAACACAAGTCTACATAGATATGATCATTCACAAATCAAAGACTCTGGATACCGTTATAAAACAGAAACATGTTCTATCACTCAAGAACTATTAGCCCATCTCTAATTTGGGTCAATGGGACATATCGGGCAAGTCACAAGAACAAATAAACTCATGTTTTATTCACACAAATAATAAAGAAAGAGTTAGTCTATTTTAAATTTAGCCTTACCTAGTGCTGCGGCGGCTCCATACAGAAGAGGCATCTTTAGTGAATCCCACACTACAACATAAAACACACGTGAGTTTAAACACACAGAAAGTGGAAGTGCTTCAACTAAAATGTTTGAGTGGGAGATGATTTACAAACCGCAAACTTGACGGTGAGGAAGATCCTGGAGGAGGTGAGCTCTTCTGCTTTGGTCCAGGTTTTGGTGGAAGGTGAGACGTAACAGGAACACCACACAGTGATACTCTCCACTGTCACTGAGACACACAACACAGAATGAGTGAGAGAGCAGCTTCTGTCAGCTCAAATACACAGTTCACCTATACTTAGGCCTAAAGTTTACGGCATAACTCTGGGATCAGACTGCATCCAGTCCAGCTCTGGTCCAGCTCCGGTGCAGTACTGCCGGGGCTTTGTTTCTTTAAAAGTACAAGAGGCTCTCACAGCAGCAGTCCAGTGCTCCACGTGGAGCTGTTCTGGATTCTTTCTGTAACTTCACTGGACACTGGAGCCCCCGCAACCCTTTTTCCTTCACAAATAATCAATTACTGTCGTCTAAAATGCCTTCTTGTGTGTCAGGATCAAAGGCAGTGACAGCAGCCAGCAGCAGCAGCAGAGGAGCAGCAAACTGAGTGATAATACAGGACTGGAGCTGGACTGAGTGCGTATGACAGGTTTCTACATTTAAATTATTTTAGTAGATTAACACTAGTGTAAATATAAATGATAGTTTTACACGACTCAAGAAGTTTGTGAAAAAAATATCTTGATAAAAACAGGAAGTAGAGCAGAGTTCTACACGGATGACATCACACTAGGAGACAAAGACATTTTAAATGTTCTCACAATGACTTGACTATACATACATATGACCATACATTTACAAAGTGTGTTGTAGTGTATTTTTATGTCTCAAGAAGTGAAAACCTCTCAAATTAGAGGAGCTTTGGCCCAATTTATTACGTGGTCGCTACGCAACTCCCTCATGTGATGTTATCATCTATAAACAGGAAGTACATTTTTAATTTTTAAAAAATGTCTAAACTGGGAGAAACTTTGTAAAAAGTTTAATGAAATCTTCAATATAATGATCTTAGCTTTGTTTCAGTGAAATTAATATTCAACCTGTCAAAGGCACTTTAAGATAATACCAAAATAAATTAATAATAATTTTTTGCAAGTTGCTAAAAACTCATTTTGTGCGAAAAAAAGCTTCATCTTTTAAAGAGGAATTGTCTAAACCCAACAATAATCTATCATTTTGTTTTTACGACGTGATTCCTTCATAGAGGGGCCGCTTTGAGGCAGGACGTCTGATGTGTCCGAGGCGTCTAAAACCAGAAGTTGGGCAATGCTGAACTTTATCTAACAACTTAATGTCACTAATGCAAAAATATGCACAAGTGACATAAATATCAGGAAGTAAAGACATGAATATAAAGGACGATCTGGAGGAAATCAGTGTTTAGCTTGGACTGTTCTAAGTCTCCATTGTCAGACTTTGTATAACAGCTACACAAATACTGCTCCCGTAATCTGAACTGCCATTGCACTACGACACTGGCCGACGCACATCTGTCTTCCTCCAGATGTACATCTCGAACTAGTTTTGTCTGGGCTAATTTTGATGCAGCGTTCTAAACAAGCCTTTATTCTTCAGTTTAAATACAGTTTCTATTATGTGTGTCTTGTGTTCCTGACCTGTCCTGGGTGCCGTGCACGTTGAGCTCGTAGGTGTGCGTGTCGGTGCGCTCGATGGACAGGTCGCTGGAGGAGTTTCTCGTCTCTTTCCTCACGACGCCGGGCAGTCGATGCTGATGATCTGAGTCACAGTTCTCCGCCTCTGAGCCGCGTGAAGAACCAGCGCACCTCGTAAGACACGTCATCTGAAACACACACAAATACACATTATTATTATTATCACATCTCTATTTAACAGTTTAATGAATAATAACTGATGTAAACATTTGATAAATATCTAAAATGTAAGAATAATAATGTTTCTGTGGTCTTTTTTACCTTCAGATTTGAACTAAATTATAATAACGCCAAGGAGAGTTTAATAAACATATTGACCCTATTTGTCCCGCCCACTTGGCTTGGAAATGCACTTCCTGTTTAGCTCTGTTAAGGTAGCTAACGTGTTTGTTTGTCTGTCTTGTGGGGCAATTTTAATTAAATATAATGACAGTTAAAATAAACCTATCGACTGAAATCTACAGGCTAAATGCAGCTAAACAGGAAGTGCATGTCCTAGAAAAGTAGGCGGGACAAAATAGGGTCAATAGATGACCAGGAAGTACAACCTTGTAGCCATGGCAACAGAAGGTTGGGAAGATGGTGTTTGGGGAAAGTTTGGAGAGAGAGCGCTGTAAGGTTTGGTCAAAATCAGATGAAATGAGAGAGAGAGAGAGGAGAGAGAGAGAGAGAGAGAGAGAGAGAGAGAGAGAGAAGAGAGAGAGAGAGAGAGGGAGGGAGAGAGAGAGAGAGAGGAAAAGAGAAGAAGGGAGAGAGAAGAGAGAAAAAGAAGAATAGAGAGAGGGAGGCAGAGAGAAAACAGAGAGAGAAAGAATGAGAGAGGACAAAGAAGAAGAAAAGAGAGAGAGGAAGAGAGAAGAAGAGAGAGATGAAAGAGGAGGAAAAGAGAAGTGAATGAAGAAAGATAAAAGGAGAAAGGGGAAGAAAAGAGAGAAAGAAAATAGGAGAGAGAGGAAGAGAGCAAGAGGAGAAAGACAGAGAGAAAGAAAGAGAGAGAACAAAAGAGAGAGAAGGAAAAAAGAGAGGAAGAGAGAGAGAGGAAAAGAGGAGAGAAAGAGAAGGAAAGAGAAAAAAGACAGATAGGAAGGAAGAAAGAGAAGGGAGAGAGAAGGGAGGTAGAGAAAGAGGAAAAGAGAAAGACAGATAAGAAGAAAGCGAGAGAAAGATGAGAGAGAGGAAGAAAGAGAGGGAATAAGAGAGAAAGAGACAGGAAGAAAGAGAGTGAGTGAGAGAAAGAGTGAGAGAGGAAAGAGAGCAAGAGGAGAAAGACAGAGAAGAGAGAGGAAAAGAGAGTGAGAGAGAGGGAAAGAGATAGAAAGAAAGCTATAGAAAGAGGAAGAAAGAAAAAAAAGAGGAAAAGAGAGGGAGGAATAGAGAGAAAGATAGAGAGGGAGAGGAAGAAAGAAAGAGAAAAGGAAAGAATAAGAAAAGAGAGGGAGGAAGAGAAAGGGGAAAAGAGGGAGAGAAAGAGTGAGATGAAGAGAGAGGAGAAGAGAGAAGAAAAGGGAGAGGGAGGAAGAGAAAGACAGATAGGAAGAAATAAAGCGAGAAAAAAGAGACAAGAGAAGGAGAAGAGAAGAAAAGAAGAGAGAGAAGAGAAAGAGGAAAAGAGAGAAAGAGAGACAGGAGAAGAAAGAAAAAGAAAGAAAGAGAAAGTGAGAGAAAGAGAGCAGAGAGAAAGAGAGAGGAAGATAGAGAGATAAAAAAAAAGAGCAAGAGAGGAAGACAGAAAAAGAAAGGTCATCAATGAAGACTGCGATGGAGGCACAAAACCATGTAAAACAATGACAAACAGCAGGTAATATAGAAGAAACTTGTCTGATTTCTGCAGAGGGAGAGAAAGGGAGGAAGAGAGAGAGATCGAGCGAAAGAAAGAGAGAGAGGAAGAAAGACAGGACGAGAGAGGAGGGAAGAGAGAAAAGAGAGAGGGAAGAGAGAGATAGAAAGAGGAAGAAAGAGAGAAAGAGGGAAAAAGGAAAAAAAGAAGAAAAGAGAAGGGAGGAAGAGAAAGAAAGAGAGATAGAGAGAGAGGAAAGAGCGCGAGAGGAAGGAAGAGAGAGAGCAAAGAAAGAGGAAGAGAGAGAAAGAAAAGAGAGAGAGGAAGGGGGAGAGAGATAGAAAGGAAGAGAGGAAAAGAGAAAGAGCAGAGAGAGAGAAGAGAGGAAAAGGAGAGGGAGGAAGAGAAAGAGAAAGAGGAAAAGAGGAAGAGTAAGAGACAGAAAGAAAGACAGAAAGAGAGAGAGAAAGAAGGAGGAAAGAGAGAAGAAAAGGGAGAAAGAGGACAAGAAAGAGACAGATAGGAAGGAAGAAAGAGCGAGAGAAAGAGTGAGAGAAAAAGAAAGGTAGAGAGGAAGAGAGACGAGAGAGAGAAAGAGAGAGAGAAAGCGAAAGAAAGAGTGAGAGAAAGCGAGCAAAAGGAGAAAGACCAAGAGAAAGGTAGAGAGGAAGAGAGAGGAAAAAAGAGAGAAAGAAGATAGAGAGCGGAAGAGAGAGAACGAAAGACAGAAAGGAAGAAAGAGAAAGACAGAGAGGGAGGAGAAGAGAGAGAGCAAGAAAAAGGAAGGAAGAGAGAAAGAAAAGAGAGAGGAGGGAGAGAGAGACAGAGAGGAAGACAGAGGAAAAGAGAACGAGAAAGAGGCAGAGAGAAAGAAGAGAGGAAAAGGAGAGGGAGGAAGAGAAAGAGGAAAAGAAAGACAGACAGGAAGAAAGAAAAAAAAGAAACAAAAGAGAAAGAGAGCAAGAGGAGAAAGACAGAGAGAAAGAAAAAGGTAGAGAGGGAGAGAGAAAGAGAGCAAGAGGAGAAGAGACAGAGAGAGAGAAAGAGAGATAAGAAGAGGAAAAGTTTGTAAGAAATAGCAACTAGTCGTCAAACAAACGTGACTTCAGTTCATCATTTAGTAGAATCTTTGGGACGCCGGGCCCCAGGTTGAGACTCGGCCGCCCCAGATGTGATCTCTGTGTGAGAACGGGGGCGATGAGCTAAAGCTAATTATTTTCAGCAGAAAGAGAAGAGCCTGAACCGGTGATTATGGTGTCACAGTGATCTGCCATTAGACCGTCCTCTTCCTCCCACACACAGACGCAAACTCAACCCAGACTGAGAGAAAGAAGAAGAACTACAGGCAAATACAAGAAGTGTTTAGAGATCATCACAGCAGTCGACATGTCCGGGGTCAGAGGACAGTTTAGCTTCAAGTTGTAAGATTCACTGTTTGGATGAGGTTTATAATAGTCTTTTGTCCAGTAAATATGACGTATGCAGAGGTAATTCCACAACTGCGAGCAACAGTAATGTAAATATGGACCAACAGCCACATAAATGCCACAGACGTTATGTTTTAACAAAGGATAATGTCTTGTGACACTTTAATTATTGTTGAACGATTGGAAATTGTGGTAATCTTTGTGTCTTTGGCTGTTGCTCACTGGCTTCGCTGCGATATTAGCCTTTAGCTTAACACGCTGATCTCACTGTATGCAGCTCCGCTCCGATAGTCGGAGCAGCTGCTCAGAGTTGTTGTCCGTTCTGCATTGGATGCGCAGGAGTCCGCAACAGCTCCATCTTTCCTCCACTGTACGACCAAAGTACAGGAAAAAGAAAGTGAATTACAAAGTAAAATCACTCCACACGAACTTTATTTTGATGAGATTACGAAAGGCTGTTTTTGAAAGTGTCTTTGATAGTTAGACAGAGCAGACTGTTACATACGATAATTTGTCAGGACAGAAAAACACGTTATTGAATTTGTTCTCATAACAGTAACTCGCAACTTCTCTCAGTAAAGGGGTAAAACACATGAAACTGTTGTGATCTGAGCTAAAGAGCGATCTCATTCAACACAGGAGTCGTCTGTGCTCCTGATATAGTTATTTGATCTTCAACGAGAACTTTTTTCACAAAATCGTGTTTTGATACATGCACTTCATGAGCTCCTCGGGGCGACGCAGAGACAGTGAGCTCAGAGTTTGCGGCAACTTTCGGAGGCGGACTGTGACGGAGCAGAGCTGCATGTAGTGGGATCAGTGCGTTAGCCTTTAGGTTCTAGGTCACAGGTGTCAAACTCAAATGGCTGTAGGGCCAAATCGATCAGAGTCAGAGTTGGTCGAGGGCCACATATTAAAATATAGGTCCCTCTGTGTTAAATTCAAATATGGCAATAGGGCTGTATAAAGCTAATATAACACACTGTATATACTGTATATCCAGATTTGTATTGTATAACATTACATTATATTGCACATAATTTCATTGCGACAAAAGTTTGGACAGTTTGTATGCCTTTTGCTGCATTCCAGTGCATATTACATTTAATAGTCACATCTCAGCAATATAAGGGGCCACTATCAATAATAATCTGAACTCATGCTCAGGGGCCACATGATATCTTCTTGAGGGCCGAATTTGGCCCCCGGGCCTGAGTTTGACACCCCTGTTCTAGGTTCTCTACAGCAGCGGCCCCCAACCTTTTTTCTTACAAGGACCGGTACTGTCACAATATTCTTTTCCGAGGACCGGTTGAGTTTGGGGTAGCGCCGTAACAACAACACAAAATGCATACAAGTGATTATAGTGTATATTTTTAGCTCTTATTGCTTTAATTTGCAGTTTATTTGGTTAAATAACACACTATTTTTATAGTAAAGCACAAGGAAGTAGTGATAAACTATCAAATAAAAATAAAATATATCTTAAAAGATCCTCTGGGGCCCGGTAGAAGATAGCTCGCGGACCGGTTTTGGGCCCCGGACCGGTGGTTGGGGACCCCTGCTCTACAGGTTATCAGGCATGCAAAGTTATGTTGGTGGCAGAGGGATAGCGCTCTTGCCTCACAGTAAAAAGGTTCCGGGTTCGACTCCTGCTCGGCCCAAACCTCTCTGTGTGGAGTTTGCATGTTTCTCCCCGTGTTCGGGTGATTTCCTCCGGGTACTTCAGTCTCCCCACCAACCAATAACATGCAGGTGAGAACGCTTGGTGGAGGTCAGAGGTTGAGACACCTCATCTTTTGGCGACTCACCTCTGCTGAGCTGCCCCAGGGCTGCTGAGTGAGGGGGGTTACTGTGTGAAGACATCTGTCTATAGAAATATATATCATCATCTTCCATGATTCGAGGAGCGGGACGAACAAGAATCGAATGGAACCCAAAGCGTGGTCTGTATTTTTCAACTTTTACTTGTTAGTTTCTTCATAATGTGGGACTTAACTGGTGTAAAACTGTGAATAAATATTTACCACAAACACTATCGCATCAAACTAAGTCAAAATATGGAAAAAATATGATAATCTGTCAAATGGACTTCAAGGCAAAACACTGCAAGTAAATCATTTAACAAAATTTTCAAGATATTATTTGTCAAATCATAACGTCTCCGAGTCATTTATGTGGATTTTGACCCAGAATTACATTGTGGTTGCTAGTTTTTGAATTTAAATTTACATATGTCACATTTCAAGGACAAAAGACACTGTTTTAGGCAACAAAGCATAAATACTTTTAATTACAAAGTGTAGATTGAGAACACGACTTGCCAACAACCATTTAATGCTACAAAAACTTTACATCAACATACAATTCATCCAAAAACCATCACCGTCAAAACATCTTAATCTACATTTACGTGATGAAGACGACAGGAAACAACGACGGCGTGTTTTTTTGTGTCACAATTCATCTGCCGAAGCTTCTACAAGACGAACGAGGAGCGGGAGAAAACAATTATGAAAAAGTGTGGAACGAGGGAAGAAAGAAGGAGGAGGAGGGACGTAGTTAGGAGGCGAAACACAACTGCGTCGCTAATGACTTTGTAGTGAAGAAAACAGAAAATAATCAAATGTGGGAAAGTCAATTTGGCAAATCACTGTGGCACGTCTAATATCTGTGTCTAATAAACTCGACGAGGAAAAGGGGAATCAGGAAACTACAGACAAGACAAAAGAACAGCGTGTTGAAGAGGGAATATAGTCATGTTTTTGTCAATAAAACTAGGATAAAAGAGTGAATGGTTTATGAATTATGAAAAGAAATGTGGCTATAAACTTGTTTTGAATTGTGATAAAGAAGCATGGTAAAGGTGAACATCAGCTCATCCAAATCTAAAAGACACGATTCTCAGCTAAACAAACTAATAGATTATGTTCATGTGTGAGGGAAGGATGTAGTATGTGTGCATAAAACGCGACTGTGCTGCCTCCTTCTGACACTGCTGCTGTGGAGAGTTTGAAAGTGATCACCTACTGCGACTTAACACCAACATTCATGTGCCTCAGTTTGGTAAGCGTGTGGTGCGTGGAGCAAAAGTTTGCCGGTTCGAAACTCATAATTTTTCTCATTTTAAATTTAAAATGAGAAATTCATAAGATTGTGTGCTTATGTGGCGAAAGCCAAGGCTTCATACATACAGTATCTCTGCAAAGTTAATAAAAAAGAATCTTGAAGTGCAACTAGGAAACTAGACCTGTGCACAGCCTCAGAGCTGTGAACTTCTCCACACGTCAGGATGGCTCCCACACAAAACTCACATCCATACTTCTACACGGCCATATTTGGTGCTGTCAATCAATGTCTGTTCACACCCACTGAGTGTCTCTTAAAAGACCTCCGGCATCTCTCACTTTTGCGAGTCTGTTTGAGGTGCAGTTGTGGGCGGAGTAAGTCTCTGACCGTCTGTTTAGCCTCACTTTAAGGTTGAAACTCCGAGCTGAAAAATGACTTATTCATAGAGCACTTGCATGTAACATTAAGAAATAAATTTCTTCTGCATTTTGTTATTCTAATCAAAGCTAACTGTACTCAAAAGCATGTTGAAAACATTTTTACAGGTACAATATTTGTATCTAGTTTCTTCTACGTTTTCTCATTTTGGTCACTAAAATACATCGTGATACACATGTATCGGTATCCCTGTATCGGGATATGCATCGTTTTGGAAGGTTTTTGGCAATAACCAGACTTGTCATGAGCTTTAGGTAGTGACCGAAAGGACAAGAGAGGTGTGAATGAGTTTCCTCTGCAGGGTGGCTGAGGGTTTTCTTAGAGCAAAGATCTCCTTCACACGAGGGGAACTTGAAGTGGAGCTGCTGCTCCTCCATATCGAGAGGAGTCAGCTGAGGTGGCTCAGACATCTGCTCCTATGCAGTGTTCTGGGCTGCTCCCATCAAGAGAAGGCCAAAAGTATCCAAAATCAGATTTAAAAACTGGTATCAAAACTAGACACTCACTTGAATAAGCATCAATACTAAAACAAACAGAAACAGAACAAAAGCTGATCATTTCTGAAAAGTTTTATTTGTAATCCTGAGCTTCACCAAAACTAGCTTAAAACCTTGTCATTTGTGTTGAAAATGTCTTATCATTCATTTTCTACTTGTTCCCATTAGGAGTCACGGGAGACTGGAGTTTATCCCAGTGACTTTGGGCCTTAGGCGGGGAACACTCTGGACAGTGGTCAACTCGTCACATGATTTAAGACCCTTCACTCTCTCAATCATTCACTGAAGGAAATTTACAGTGATGCCCAATTAACATAACCTAATAAGCTAAAGATGCACTTATAATTACCACAGTGCAAGACAGCTCAATAAAACATAACTAGAAATATTAAACAGAAAAGTTCCACATTAAAGCCACAAACGAAATGCTTTTTAACGGTGGAGGTCATGTCTTCTCCTGTCCTCCTCTCTCTGTCTCTTTCTCTCTCTCTGGTCCCGGCTCTGACTGTGATAATGAACCGCTGTCGTCCCCACCAAAAAAAAAAAATAAATAAAAAACATATATGGGCCTACTACATCCGTTGCCATGGAAACTGCACCGGTCTCTCCCCGGCAACCAACAACCGCCACACTCCCCGTTTCACCCGAACTTTAGCATAAAACACCTTCAAGCTTTTTATAAAACACGTGGCTATTTTTACATTTTATAACTTAAAAGTTCATATTTTATTACTAAAAATTGATTTATTGGATTTATCTTGATGGACTAGACTTGGGACTTCAATTCAAATCAATTTTCAGCTTTACCAATTCTACAACACGCCACAAGATAAAACTTATTTTATACAAATACAACAACAGTATTAAATAAAATGTCAATCGCTTGTTTAAGCTCGTTTTATCCATAAAAGTGCAACTTCTGCCATTGTGTTCAGTTGATTTGCGTTGTCACCTCGACCGGAGGAATATGGCGTCGCACTGTTCGAGTTGTAGCAGCAGAGCAGAGCTGCTAATTATATGTCTATGGCAGAGCTATTCAAATGGCGGCCCAGGGGCCAAATGCTGCCCACTAGGATGTATGTTTTGGCCTAGCTTGATAAAACAGACCTAACCCAACCTGTGTGATTTAATTATTCAGTCTAGAACAGAGGTTCCCAACCTTTTTTCCTCGAAGCCCCATCTGACTGAACGGGAGACTTGTCGAGCCCCTGTTTAAACCAATGGCCTTGAAATTGTTATTGTATGATGAAAATTTTAATTAAAAATATTTATTTGAGCCAAATAAACAACTATTGTGGTGTTTTGGTGCTTTTACTAATAAAGTTTCACTTGTAACTACTTTTAGAACTTGACCCTCTGACCAGACAAAGCTCTGGGGTTACCCCCTGGAATCTCAGGCGCCCCCAGGTTGGGAACCACTGGTCTAGAAAAAGAGGCATTATTTGGCAGATTCTGTGCTATTTAAAAACAAGGACATTGGCTACAAATGATGACTTATTTTAATGTTCCAGACTTTTCAGAAACATTTGTAAAATCTATTTTGTATCGCACGGGAGCTGCGCGATGTCCCTACGTCCAACGCAAGCCTTTATCAAGTTGTTTCTAGAAATTAAACCTTTCGTAAACCGTACCGGAATACCAATAACCTAATTGCACACCAGCAAAACACAAATATGCTTATGAATAGCTATAAATATTCTGTGTAGGCTTTGTCTGAAATCTGTTCTCTCGTTTGTCTTTCTCACTCGAAACACAACAAATTCACAAAGCAAGCTTCCATAAAACAACAAAACTTCTTTGTTTCATACCTGCGTATTGCAGAGGAGGAGACGCCAAAACTCCCAAAGCGTCGCCGGATGCTGAAGACTAATCCACTGACATCATGTTTCATATATACAAAGTTTGAAGCACTTCACAACAACAATATTCCACCGCCAGCGAGCAGAAGTTGTCCAAATGTCTGCGTCTGTTACAGCTGTCCTCCCCGTGGTTGTGTCTATCTCCAGGCGATGTTTCAAGCGATCTTATCCCTGTGCGCTCTTTGTCTGGTCCTCTCCGTGCGCTCCTTGTTCGGTCCTCCCCGTGCGCTCTTTGTCCGGTCCTCTCCGTGCGTTCCTTGTCCAGTCCTCCCCGTGCGCTCTTTGTCCGGTCCTCTCCGTGCGTTCCTTGTCCGGTCCTCTCCGTGCGTTCCTTGTCCAGTCCTCCCCGTGCGCTCTTTGTCCGGTCCTCTCCGTGCGCTCTTTGTCCGGTCCTCTCCGTGCGCTCTTTGTCCGGTCCTCTCCGTGCGTTCCTTGTCCGGTCTTCCCCGTGCGCTCCTTGTCCGGTCCTCCCCGTGCGTTCCTTGTCCAGTCCTCCCCGTACGCTCTTTGTCCGGTTCTCTCCGTGTTTAAAGCTATCTGCGTTTCCCTCGCGTGCTCCAGGCCCGTGGGTTTTCATACAGATCCCTCGTACGAGCTAAATACTGCGCCTTAAGAGATGCGCAGTCTCAGTCGCTTGGACCGTAGAGCGCGTCTCTTTCCACTTTCACTTTCCCGCTCAGGCACATTGCACAGGCTTTAGTCTCTGCGTTCGTAGACTGGTCGTAGAAAATCTTCAACAAGACCATCGACCTGTCTACGAACTTACGAACGGGCTGCGAGCGCTGTTTTTTCGCAACAACGCCTCAAGAATGACGTAGGAAATGAAAAAAAAATCGTTCGCAGAGAGGTAGTAGCAGGTCGTTGTGATCGTAGGTTAAGTAAATAATCTTTATTTTTTTCACGGTGAGATGTGGAGTGGAGCTAGCTTCAACTGACAGAGTGAGCATTAGTATTCCCAAATAGAAGACATTACAACAATATATAGGTCAAATACAAACGTTTGGCAGATAAAATGATTATTTTTTAAAAGTGTTTTTGTTGTATAAAGCACATTTTTTACAACAAAAATGCAAAAAGTTTTGTAAAATCTTAAACATAATGAACAAAAGTTGACATTTATTTAGGAATAACTGATTTTTGATCACTATCTGAACTTGACAGAAACATATACATCTTCTTACAATGTGTATGTGCAGAAACGTGTCCAAAACTATAACAAAATAGCATAATATAGCACTGAAAAGACACAGTTTAGTGACCAGTCTTTCCATATAACCTTCTATAATGAATCATGATGCTAAATATAACAGAACTATCAAGAAATATGAAGAAAAAATAAAACAACTGAAGCCCCAAATCTTTCTCTAGCCGTGTGGACATTTCAAATCTATCTAAACCTATTCTAACGAGCAGCTCTTCTTCTTCTTACATAATGTTTGAAGAAAGTGTCCGTCAAACGCTAGCTTCAGGTTAGCGAGTGGCACAGGAAGCGGCTGATCAAAGCTAGCGTTTGCATAAATCTTCGGCGCGGGAGGTCGAAACGGCTACGGATTTGCAAAGAGAAGAAAAAAAAAGAAGAAGAAGAAACGAGACTATAATTAGGAACGGGCTGGATTCTTACGCTTCTGCTCTGCATGTTTCGGCTTTCTCTTTGTTCCTCGCGCAAAGTAAGAATGATTTATAAGCTCAGAAGTTTGTTTTGTTTATGTATGACTGTGTTTAAATGACAGCGAGGACAGGAGAGGGAATAACGAGTAAGAAGTGTGACGTCAGCTTTGCATAAATACAAGAGAAATGTGACTGTGGATGTACTGAAGACAGATGCATTATGCTGATTTTTCTGAGCGTTTAATCCTGTTCTAACATAGTAAAAACACAGCTGGAGTTGTGTCTGTGAGATACTTTTCTTTCACCTCTGAGCCTCACAAAACACCGTTCTGAATGTCCCAGTTTTGTGATGTCATAAGTAGATCTCTGGACTGTTTTTAAATCCATAAATCATCCAGACTGTATTAGCATAACAGGTAAGATCGTTGTGATTTTTCTCCTCTTGTCATTTCCTAAGGTGTATTAGTAAAAAATAGTAGGAGTTATCAATGGGTGAGGATATTTAGGCTGCCAGCGGAAGAATTTAATTTATTAAACATTAATAAGCATATGTTACTGTATTTCTCTTTAGGTATGTTATACTGGTCCTGCAAACAGTGCATGTTTAACACACATGCTTTCTAATGTCGTAGGGTTTGGGTATAAGGCCAAAGCGTGGCTGCCTGCAATGATCACTTGCTCCTTGTCCACACACAGAAGTTCAGCGTTATTTTTCAACCATCTGTGGTCGTAATGAGCAAGAAAACTTGCGTCCAAAAAAACAATGCAGTACTTAGTGATAAAATAAGACTGCTGTGTGCGGCCTCATATAAAGATAGTCGAAGGCAGCACTTGGATTGGTTCACTTCAGTTTCATTTTGTTTCACAAAAATAAATACATGTGGATATTGAGGGATTTATTGTTTCTCAACACAAGAGATGCACACACAGTCGTTATGCAGAAAGAGCCTCCGCTGACTGAACAAGCCGCAGCAACACATCGAGCCCAACACAGTCTCACTAGAGGGCGTACATTTACCACGACACAAGAACAGCGTATTATGAGCACGACTTCACAGCTGTTTTTAGTACTTACGTATGTTACGCCGTGCATTTAGCACGATATGAAAAAGAGTAAAAATGACACGAGAATTCACAGCGTCAAAAAACGTAAACGTAAGTTTAGGCTTCAAGTTACTAAAATGGGTAAGTTTAGGTCTGGGGCTTGGAGCAGGTTAAGATTAGGATCAGAATTTGGTTAATATTATATATAAATAAGAACACATCTTAACAACCACCATTGAAATGAACTGGGACTGTGACGTGTACTATAATTGCGCATAACAGCCGTGAACTTGTGCTAATCATACATAATTTACATGTTGCGTAATGTTGTGGTAAATGTACGCTTTCTTGTGAGATCGGGCTCTCGAGCCAGCTCCGTTGTCAGCTAAATACAAGAGTTTATCACTGTGAAAACAAAAGTTATGCTGCTAAATCAACATTTGCGAATAAAATTCATCTTTACGACCCAAAGACGTTGCATTCAGGTGAGTGAAAACACATTGTTTGAACATGTTTTTATCAAAGAAGTTTCCCCAGCTAAACTAAGAGTGGTAAGGTAACGTAGGGAAATTTGTCCTCTGCATTTGACCATCCTTCAATGCCTCTGG
Source organism: Mugilogobius chulae (assembly GCA_038363315.1). Taxonomy (NCBI): domain Eukaryota; kingdom Metazoa; phylum Chordata; class Actinopteri; order Gobiiformes; family Gobiidae; genus Mugilogobius; species Mugilogobius chulae. Next base: position 930,522 of record CM076410.1, on the reverse strand, counting down.
GGCACCTCCTCAGGAGCAGTGATCGCCGCAGTGCAGCGCTCGGGGACCCATCTCCAGATGTTGTTGCTAGGCTTGGTCAGGACTACCGTAGCTGGAGGATATTACCCTAACATGCATGTTATTGGTTGGTGGGGGAAACCGGAGTGCCCGGAGGAAACCCACCCAGAAACATGCAAACTCCACACAGAAAGGCCCAGCCCGTGCGGGAATCGAACCCGCGACCTTCTTGCTGTGAGGCAAGAGCGCTAACCGCTCTGCCACCGTGCCGCCAGAGAGTGTCTCTTTCTGCACGTGACATGCGCAGTAGTGAAAGTGACGTCGACCGATAATCCCTCCCATGTGCCAAAGAGTTTGTAAGAGCTAGCACGTACTTTTACACAATTAATACACTGCAATGTGAAACTCTTTCATTTAAAGCCCCACTGTGTAACTTATTATTGAGAAAACAAAGACTTGAACAAACATTAAAATGTGCATTCTTACTCTGAAGGGCATTGCTCTTCAATATAGATATTTTGTTTGCTTTTTTGCTGGTTTCCACATCTATAAGGATGTTCTGTGGGATTATGCAGGTAATTTTTCTTTCCAGAAAATAACAAAGTGTTCCCATTAGAAATACTGCATATTATTAATGTAATATTATACATATTAGATAAAAATGAGATTCAAGTTGCTGGTTGCTGGCTCTGTTTCCTTCACAGCTGTTGCACGACTCGAGAGAAAGGTTCAGCTCCAAAACGTTGAACTTGTGAACTTCCAGCGAGGCCCCAGAAACCCGATCCAGCGCAGATATTTACACTGTTGTACTGAGCAAAGACGCAGGCTCAGCTCGTTACATTTCACTCACAGAGAGAGAGAGAAGACCAGCCAAAGACCAGCCAAAGACCAGTGAGCTAAAAGTCTTACACCTCTGCAACTGTTTTTATATATAAACCACTGATCGCTCCAAGTCTTAATCTGGACAATCCCAACACAAACTATAAATAACAGCAAAAAGAAATGTTTAGTCTGTTAGAAAGAGATTATTAGAGCTAACGATATAACTGACAAAACAAAATATAATGCAGTTTAATTTAAAAATGTTAAAGTACAAAATCTGTCTTAAAGCTTTATGTTGATGTCTGTTATTCTCTCTCTTTCTTAATTTTCTTGCTCTCCCCCCTCTTGCTCTTTTTTTGCTCTTCTTTCTCACCTTCCCTCCTGTCTTCCTCTCATCTCTCTCCTTTTCTCCTGTCTCTCTCTCTTGTCTTTCACTCTCCCCCTCTGTCTGTCTCTCTCCTTCTTTCTCTCTTTCTCTCAGGGACAGTCGAAAAATTGTAAATTGTAAATGTAAAACAGAATATTGTGGTAGCATATTGAAAAAAAAAAAATACACATTCTGTATGTATATTTACTTATAAAATCAAATTAAAAGAAGAATTAAAAGAAGCTGTGGACCTTGGCTTGGAAAAAATGTCCCCATCTGGACCCCAGTGAAATTTTATTTGTGACCCCTGAAGTATATCTAAACTTTAACCTTCATAGTTTGCATGTTCTCCCCACATCTGCGCAGGTCCAGTAGTGTTTCGCTCTCCCAGGACTCTCTGAAATCAGTGGGGCTTTTCAGGTTTTATAAAGGTTTGCAATGTCCCAAACTAGGGATGTCCCGATCCGATCACGTGATCGGAAATCGGCCCCGATCTCGTGGTTTCAGACTCGATCGGAATCTTACGTTATCTCCCGATCAGGACTCGGAAATATTTATTCTCATTACTTACTTTAAAATCATATCTAGTTACGCGGTGGCTCAGAGTGACCCCCAAAGCAGTAGCAGCGCGTAACTGCAGCAGCACGTCATATACGGCCGTCATACGCGCTGGAGTCGCTCAAAATGGAATCAAGTCAGATTTGGTTCTAACTATTTACAGCAGCGGCGTGAGACGCTCGTCTGACGGCCGTCAATACGCTACGCGTCCCTCAATAGATCAAACTTCTATTATTATTATTATCAGCGTCAACGGCGCGTCTCCCGGACTTTTTATCAGGAAAAACACAAGAAAAAGCCAGGCAGAGACAAAATAAAGTCCCGATGCTCTTTCAAAATACGTCAACTACAAAGATTACAACCACTAAAACAACATGTACCGTGCCCAGAAGCTCCGTGAACAACCGTAAACATCGCAAACTTTCCGACTTCAAACACCAAGTTTAAATCACGTCCTTACAAGGCTCTTTTCTCCATGAATATGAGTTGGACTGCTGTAAACCGCACATCATTTTACAGCTTAACTTGTAAAAAATGTGTTTGTGAAAACAGCGCTGTTCCTCCTGTTCACAATCGCTTTATATGAGCCGTTTAGTCCTACCTGGGTCTATTTTCTTTCTCTGGCTTCTCTCCTGCAGCTGCTCTCTCGGTGCTGCGCGTGCCTGTTTGGGTGCTAAGGCGCGTGCATGTGTATGAGAGAGAGCAAGAGATTGCCTAAATACTACACTATTAATTGCGGGACGGGGTGAAAAATAGAAGAAAAATTAAGATTCTTAGTACAACGTGAAGTAGGCTAAGAGATGTTGGTTTTCATCAAAAAAAACATAATTTTTCTGTCAAATGAAAGCTGGAGATTGCAGTGCAGTTTCTAAAAACACTACTTGCCTTACTTAAAAACACTGTGGCACTTTTGTTTTCTTATGCCTGCTAGATATTTTAAGTTGATGCTGTTTTTTCATGTTAGACCTTTTTAATTTAATATCTACTGTGCACTAAGGTCCACAGTGAAGAATGTATGTATTATTTGATTGTTCAAGCTACGTCACAGAAGTGAAATGTTAGAGCTAAATGTTTAAAAAGGTAAACAAAATAAAAAGTAAAAGTCATCTGGGTTTGTTTACTTTGACATTTAATGTTTTATAAAAGTATCGGATCGGGACTCGGTATCGGCAGATCATCAAAATCAAATGACTCGGACTCGAACTCGGGAGCAAAAAAACCTGATCGGGACATCCCTATCCCAAACCATTTTCATGTTCACTTGTTGGATTTATGATTTGTCTGAACATTAGAAAAGCCTCCAAACTGTTTTTTTCAACTCCGAGCAGTGAAGTAAAGTTAATAAACCTCACACAAACATTTAAAAAGTCATGTCTGTGTGTCCTGTGTAACTCAGCCTGAATCGACCCGCGCACCACGCCTCTTAAGCAAACCCGCCGCGTGTATTTTCTTTCGCACAGAAGCTTAGAAACCCCTCTCACCACGGCGACCGAAACGTGAGCCGGGCCCCATGGGAAAGGTCAAAGGTCAGCTCCTCTCCCCACGAACCCTGTCCAAGCCCTGTCCTGTTTGAGCGGACACAGACTCTCTCTCTTTCATGATAGTTAATGATGTTTTTTTTACTATTTTATGTTAGGTGTGATCAAATAACAAGAGAAAATACATAACTCTCTTTTATTTCTTATATTATTTGTTTAATTTAAGTCAGGACAATATTAAATCAATAGTAAGATTATCTAACTAAGAGAGAGAGGGAGAGAAAGAGAGAGGAAGAAGGAGAGAGAGAGTCTTAAGTAGTAAGATTATCTTTGGTCAAAATCCTTCTGCAGAGGCTAAAAAGAGTAAAAAAAGAGATTAAATGGGACAAATTAAGTAACTTTGCATACTTGAGGTTTAATCATCAGAAAAATTGGATTTCTTTCAACTTAACTACACACACTGGAACAACTATGGTTTTAAATAAGAAAACAAGCTAAAAAGTGCTTGATGTAAGTGCTAAGTCTATTGTTTTAGTAAATTTTAGTCAATGGTACAAGCATTTTCTAACTTAGACCTGGGAAGAAAAGGTGGTTAGATAGTAAAAACAAATCCAAACTTAGATAAATGTACTTAATTTAAACACTTTTTCACTTGACTGTAGCTTCACAAAACATATACTGATTCAAACTTGTCCAAATCTTTTATAAAGTCACAGTTTTAGACCATTGAGGACGAAGAGAACATGCAAACCCCTCTACAAACACGCTGCAAAGTCGATTAGCCTAACGCAACGCATCGCAATAGTCACTTTTACTGCCTGACAATAAACGAGGAAACTCCGGTCTTTGTCGTCTTCGTCGCTGCTGCTAATAAACTCCAAAATGGCCGCCGGTGGAAATGGAGTCTTGCTGATTGAATTCCTTCCCGTATTGTCCCGGTGGGAGTTAGCTTTGCCTTCGGAACGGCCCCAAAAGCGCCGTTAGCAGCCCGACACCGAGGCGCTAAAGCCGCTAATGTGTTTGCAAGCTTCATAAAACGCCACGACGCGGATTGGGCAGGGAAAACGACATAAAACGAGGCAAAGCTAAACTCCAGCGCTAATGTAAGTCAATGGAGGTTTATCCTTTAGCACAAGTGTCCACTGGGTTAGGCAGTTAAAGCGTTCGTCTGCAGTAATTACATTTACTGGAGAGAGCTAGTAAGGAAGATGACACAAGTTTGGTTAATCAATTAAAGCAAATGTTAAGTGTTTATTTAGTATTTTGTCGTATGTATTACTTCTATTTGCCAGACTGATGGACTTGTAACTGACTTGAAAAAAGATTTCAAGTGGACAAAGATTTGGACAAAGATTTGGGACTTAACTTGGACTTGTCTTTGACTTGAGACTTGACTTGGACTTGTCTCTCCTGGACTTGGAACTTGACTTGTCTCTCTCTCTTCGACTCGGGACTAGTCTCTCTTCAACTCGGACTTGTCTCTCTCTTCGACTTGGGACTTGTCTCTCTCTCCGACTCGGGACTTGTCTCTCTCTCTTTAACTCAGACTAGTCTCTCTCTCTTCGACTCGGGACTAGTCTCTCTCTCTTTAACTCAGTCTAGTCTCTCTCTCTTCGACTCGGGACTTGTCTCTCTCTTCGACTCGAGACTTGTCTCTCTCTTGACTCGGACTAGTCTCTCTCTTCGACTCGGGACTAGTCTCTCTCTTCGACTCGGGACTTGTCTCTCTCTTCGACTCGGGACTAGTCTCTCTCTTCGACTCGGGACTTGTCTCTCTTCGACTCAGGACTAGTCTCTCTCTTTTTGACTTGGACTTGTCTCTCTCTCTCTTCGACTCGAGACTTGTCTCTCTCTTCGACTCAGGACTAGTCTCTCTCTTTAACTCAGACTAGTCTCTCTCTCTTCGACTCGGGACTAGTCTCTCTCTTCGACTCGAGACTTGTCTCTCTCTTCGACTCGGGACTTGTCTCTCTCTTCGACTCGGACTAGTCTCTCTCTTCGACTCGGGACTTGTCTCTCTCTTCGACTCGGGACTTGTCTCTCTTCGACTCGGACTAGTCTCTCTCTTCGACTCGGGACTTGTCTCTCTTCAACTCGGGACTTGTCTCTCTCTTTGACTCGGGACTTGTCTCTCTCTCTTTAACTCAGACTAGTCTCTCTCTTTGACTCAGGACTTGTCTCTCTCTTCGACTCGGGACTTGTCTCTCTCTTCAACTCGGGTCTTGTCTCTCTCTTCAACTCGGGACTGTCTCTCTTCAACTTGGGACTTGTCTCTCTTCAACTCGGGACTTTCTCTCTTCAACTCGGGACTTGTCTCTCTCTTCGACTCGGGACTTGTCCTCTCTTCGACTCGGGACTTGTCTCTCTTCAACTCGGACTTGTCTCTCTCTTCGACTCGGGACTTGTGTCTCTCTCTTTGACTCAGGACTAGTCTCTCTCTTTTTGACTTGGGACTTGTCTCTCTCTCTTCGACTCAGGACTTGTCTCTCTCTTCGACTCAGGACTAGTCTCTCTCTTTGACTCGGGACTAGTCTCTCTCTTCGACTCGGGACTTGTCTCTCTTCAACTCGGGACTTGTCTCTCTCTTCGACTCAGGACTTGTCTCTCTCTTCGACTCGGGACTTGTCTCTCTTCAACTCGGGACTTGTCTCTCTTTGACTCGGACTTGTCTCTCTTCAACTCGGGACTTGTCTCTCTTCAACTCGGGACTTGTCTCTCTTTGACTCAACTCGAACGTAAGACCAAACAGCTAATTAAAACTTGCAAAACAATGACTTGGTCCAACCTCCAGATCATTCTCAAACCAAATTGTCCTTTTTTTGTCTCCACAGACACAGGGAGAACATGCAAACTCCACATTCAGAAGCCCAGGAGCGAACAGTTACTAATTTGCCAGTTTTACAATAAGTTTCAATAAAAATTACCTGATTTTGTGTTGTGGGAGGACTTGCACACCTAAGAAATCACACTCAAAACAATTAATTATCAGAAAAGTTTCGTTTACGCTAGATTAGTTTCGCCAATTTACCTCAAACTGCTAATTAAGGAAGTAAAACTCACATTTATATAATAACCTAACCTTTGTATTATTTGTTATTTTAGCTTTTTCCAATATTTGCTGCTTTGCCGGCTTAAAGTCTAAATAAATACACGTTAGATCTTTGGCACAATGAGCTGTTTTCATGATAAACTAATGGACGTGTTGTATATATAGAGTTAAGTCCTTTGTATTCGTGTTGAAAAGCCTTGTACATTAAGCTTTATATAAATGTTTTAGTCATTATCGCACAGGGACAGAAAGAAAGGGATTGTGGGAGAAAAAGAGAGATGACTCATGTAGGATTTGAACTAAAAGAGTCGTGTGACAGTCGGCCAACGAGAACAAACCGTTTAGAAAGAAAAGAAGAGAAGAAACGCACACTAAAACAGGTTTATTCAGGAGTTTTTAATCAGGTAAGAAACACGTAACAAAGCTAATCTAATATTAAACTTTACTAAGTTATGGTTTTAGGAGTTTCTAATGCAAAACAAGACCAGAGCTGTAGTCGTCCCCAAAATGTCGTCCAAACCAACTTTATGGATCCCAATGAGAGGTATTTTAAATTTGTTTTAGATTGGACCAAGTATGCAGAAACAGAAGCAACATTAGTATTTCAAAATTACCACAAATTACCTCAAATTTGAGCCCTGGACTCTAAATTAGCACCCTTACTTTTTTCAGAAATGCATGAAATTTGACACTAAATTCCTTTAGGTTCTCCTGATCAAAAAAGCCACTGGTAAGCATGTCATATTTATCTTGTCACAAGAAGGTGCGAAAGTGTCCATGTTCTTCCAACGGCGTTTCTCCATTTTCTTAACATAGACCACCCTCCTAGGACGTTTCGCCAACTGGGCTCCAATACAGTACATGAACTACACAAGTGGGGCATCAAAAGTTATTCAATTTATTTAGATTTGATGTACAGTTTTTGAGCAGCAAAGCACAAATTCTTCGGAAAAAAATCGAGGAAGGCGCTAAAATAGCAATGTTATACAAATGATGTTTTTTACCAATTTTCTTTTGTTCATAAAATTGTATTACTTTCACAAAAGTGTATGAACTTGGCACAGTAAATCTTCATGTCACCCCAAACAAAAAAGTCCGCGGGCCAGATGCTGTATCTCGCATGCTGTTGCCATGACGATGCATTACGCAATGCTGCTCCTCTGGATCTACTCTGTATTGCTGGGTTTCAGATGACATCACAACATTCTACAGGCCAATGTTATTTCAACCAGTCACCCAGAATCAACAGTTTTTAAATTTGTAAAATATTTTTTGAAATATTTCATGTCCAATGTTACTAATAGGGCCCCCAACCTGCCCTTTAACTGCCAAGAATCTAGAAAATGAAACCCAGCAATAGTGACGAGGCTCTTCTGAACCACAAACACTATCGTACACTAACTGAGGGCACATCAGCGCTATCCTTAGGTAGATGAAGGCCAAACTGTTTCAGCACGGTCCGCCAGCGCCGTTTGAATGCCGCTTGCTGCTTTAATTATTCTTTGTTCTTTTGACTATATAGTGACTTGAATAACACAATTATTAATTAGGGTTGTCACAATATCATAATTTAGTGTTAAGATTATTGTGAGACAAAACATCATGAATTAGCGATTATGATTATGACCAAATTTTCTTCTCATTGTCAAACTTGTCACATTTTATTAAATTGTTCACAAACTTGAGGAAATCAAATTTTCCTAATGAAAATAAAATGCTAATGTGACAAAAATTAAATTGAATTCAAAAATGTATATTGCCTAAAAATGTTTAAATGTGTATAGATTGAAATACACAATATACAACTTTAATTTATTAAATATTTTATGTTTTGGCAAATTTTGAATTTTTTAAAATCACAAATGTACTTTTCAGTACAAAATAAAATGTATAATTTTGGGATATAGCATAGCAACTGGTGCATATGTGCCAAATATTGGTGTTTTGTTGATAAAACTAGCTGTTGCCAAAACTGTAATTGATATTTTGTCCATTCCTAGTTCCTAAAGCGTGAACTATAAGAATTTAATATTACTAAAATTGCCGCAATTATTATTTTTTTGTTCTTACGATTATCTTGTGACTTGAATAATCACGATTATCGATTAACTTAATAATCTTGACATCTCTATTGATTAATTATCTTGAGCTCCTGGTCTCCTTCTCGTCCTTTTGCCTCAGGGCAGCCGCGACCACAAGTCCCACCTCTTCATTTGCCAGATAAATGAATCTCTCCTTTCTCTCTAACGACACAACACTCAATTTTGTCCCCATTTTGCCCAGTTTAACCTGGATTCTGACCCCACTTTAGCTCCATTGTCCAAACCACCAGCTCTTTGGGAAACATTTAGTTAGCGCACTTGACACCTCCACTTCAAACCCACTACGCAGATTCTTTCCCACATTTTTAGCCGCGAATTCTCAGGAAACTAAACATCCAAGTTCCCAAAGCAGGAAAAAAAACAGCCTTTTCACCGGCCCGGATCTATTCAGACTAGTTCTTCCACTTTAGCACACTTTAACAATATGTTTCTCCTCCTCTTCTTCTCCGATCGGGGCCGCGCCACTGCTGCGCGCCGGCTCTCGCTCCGCGCACGGCAACCGAGCGTGAATTGGCTAATTAACGGCTGCCTGTCGGGCCTGCAAAGACAGCTGGGTAATTTGGGAGAGAGAGAGAGGGAAAGGAAGGAGAGAGAAGAAGAGGGAGAGAGAGTGAGAGGGAGAGTGAAAGGGGATGAGAGAAGAGAGAGAGAGAGGGAAAAGAGGTAGGGAGAGTGGAAAGGGGAGAGAGAGAGAGAGAGAGAGAGAAGAGAGAGAGAGGAGAGAGAGAGAGAGAGAGAGAGAAAGGGAAGAGAGAGAAGGGGAGGGAGAGGTGAGAGTGAAAGGGAGAGAGAGAGGGGGAGGGAGAGTGAAAGAGGAGAAAGAGAGAGAAAACAGAGGGGCGAAAAGTGAAGAGGAGAGAGAGAGAGGAATTAGGGAAAGGAGGAGGAAGAGTGAAAGGGGAGGGAGAGAAAAGGGAAAGAGAGAAGAGGAGAGAGAAAAGGAAAAGAGGGAGGGAGAGTGAAGGGAGAGAGAGAAGAGGGAATAGGAGAAGAGCTAGGGAGAAGAGAAGAGGAGGAGGGAGAAAGAAGAGAGAGAGAGAAAAAGAAGAAGTGGAAAAGGGGGAGAGAAGAAAAGAGAAAGAGAAGAGGGAGGTTAGAGAGAGAGAGAGAAAGAGGAGGAGGGAGTGAAAAGAAGGAGAGCTAGAGAGAGAGAAGATGATGAGGGAGAGTGAAAGAGGAGAGAGAGAAAAATGGCAGGGATGAGAGTGAGAAAGGAAAGAGAGAAAGCGAGAGAAGAGAAAGAGAAAAGGGGTAGAGGAAGGAGAACGAGGACAAAGATGGAGAAGGAGGAAGAGAAAAAGCGAGAGAGGAGAAGGAGAGAAGAAAGAAAAAGAAAGGGAGAGAGAGAGCAAGAAAAGTGAGAGAAGAGAGGTAGAAAAGTGGGATATATGAGAAGAAGAGAAAAGAGAGGAGAAAGAAATGGGAGAAAGAGAAGGAGAAAAAGAGGGGAGAGGAGCTAGAGTGAGAGTGATTGAGAGAGAGAAAAGGGAGAGAGAGGAGAAAAAAGATGGACGAAGAAGAGGGAGGTTATAGAGAGCGCAAGAGAGAGAAAAGAAAAGGAAGAGAGAGAATGAGAGGGTAGAAAAAGAGAAGGGAGAAAGAGAGAAGGAGGAGAGCGAGGGTCAGAGAGATAGGGGGGGTAAGAGAGGAGAGAGGTGGAGGAGAAACTGAGCAGTGAGAGAAAGGAGAAAAAGAGTGGAGGGAAAGGAGCTAGAGAGAGAGAAAACAAAAAGGAAGAGAGAGAGTGAGAAAGAGAGAGGAGAGAAGGAAGGAAAAAGAAGAGAGAGAGGGAGAGAGAAAAAGGAAAGGATTAAGAGACTCTCTTCTCTTCATCTTTCTCTCTCCCCCCCCATCCCCACCCCTTCCTCCTCTTCTCTCTCTTCTCTCTCCACCCTTACTCTCCTCCTCTCTCCCTCTCTCTCTCTCCTCTTCTCACTCTTCTCTCTCTCTCTCTTCCTCTCTTCTCCTCTCTCCCTCCCTTCTCTCTCTCTCTCTCCTACTCTTCTCTCTCTCTCTCTCCCTCTTTCTCTCCCCTCCTCTCTCTCTCTCCTCTCTTCTCTCTTCCCCTCTCTCCTCTCCCTCTCATTTCTCTCTCCTCATCTCTTCATCCCCTTCCTCTCCTTCCCTCCCTCTCTCTCTCCCTTCTCTTCATTCCTTCTCTTTCTCTCTCTCTCTCTCTTCGCTCTCTCTATCTCTCTCTCCGTCCCTCTCTCCTCTCTTCTCCCGCTCTCTTTCTCTCCTCTCTCCCTCCTCTCTCCTCCTCTCTCTCCCTCCTCTCCTCTCTTCTCTCCTCTCTTCTCTCTTCTCTCCCTCCCTCTCTCCTCTCTCTCTCCTTCTCCTTCTCTCTCTCTCTCTCCTCTCTCCTCTTCTCTCCTCTCTCCTCTTCTCTCCCTCTCTCTCTCTCTTCTTCTCCTCTTCCTCTTCCTCTTTCTCTCTCCTCCTCTCCCTCTCTTCTTCTTTCTCTCTCTTCTCATCTCCCTCACTCTTTCTCTCCCTCTCTCCTTCTCTCTTCCTCTCGCCCTCTCCACTCTTCTCTCTCTTTCATCTCTCTTCCTACTACTCTTCTCTCCTCTCTCTCTCTATCTTTTCTCTCTCATCTCTCTCTCCATACTCTACTCTCTCGTCTCTCTCTCCTGCATGTTTTCGTCCTCAGCTCGCGTCTGTCAGAAGGAGAACAAAGCTTATTTTTCCCCCAGAGAAAAGGAAAAAATAAAGTGTCAGGCGTGCGGCGCATTAACAAAGGACTTTTAGAGAAAGACGTGGCGCTGAACGAGCTTCTGCTTCTGAAAAAAAAACGAAGAGAGGATGAGCTCACGTTTTTATCTGATGTGGAAGAAGAGTCCAACACGGCTGCTAAAGGGTCCAGTCCTTTTAAAGGCCTGGGCGCTGGCTGTTCTCTGAAAATCTGGCAACAAAACATCTAAACTGTCATGCAGCCACTTTCCAACAATAAAAACAACATATTTTTTCCTTTAAAGAGGCGGGCTTATCGTAAAAGGAGGCGGGGGCTTTGAACAGGAAGTCAGTCTCATATTCCCTCCTTGGCTTCTCTCTCTTTCTCTTTCTCTCTCTTTTCCTTTCTTTCTCTATCCCCCTCTTTCTTCCTTTCTCTTCTTCCTCCACTCTCTTTCACTCTCTCTCCCTGTGTTATATATCTTTTTCTCTCTCTCCCTCTGTCTTACCCCTCTCCTCCTCTTTCTCGTGCTTACACTCTCTTTCTCTTTATCACTTCTTCTATCTTTCCTTTCTCATACTCTCTCTCTCTGACTCTCTCACTTCTCTCCCTCTGTCTTTCCTCTCTCCCTTCTCTCTTCCTCCTGCTCATTTTTTCTCTTTGACTCTATTGCCCCTCTCTCTCTCTTCCAGTCTTCTCTCTCTCTTCTCATACTCTCTCTTTCTTTGACTCTCTCGCCTGTCTCTCCTTCTCTTTCCTCTCTTTCTCTCTCTCTCCTTTCTCTCTCTCATCCTCTTTGATTCTCTCTCCTCTCTCTTTCTCTTTGACTCTCTTTCCTTTCTCTCACTCATCCTCTTTGACTCTCTTGCCTCTATATCTCTCACTTTTTCCTCTCCTGTCTTTTTCTCATTTCTCTTACTCTCTCCCTGTCTTTCCTCTCTCCATTCCTTCTCCCTCTCTTTCTAATGCTCATCCTCTGACGCTCACGTCTCTCTGTCTGTCTTACCCTTCTCCTCTCTTTCTTTTTCTTGCCCTCTCTCTACCTTTACTCCCTCTCTTCTTTCTCTTGCCGTCTCTCGCCTCTCCCTCTTTCCAGTCTCTTCTTTCTCTTTCTCTTGCTCATACTTCTTTTCTGACTCTCTCACTCCCCTCTTTCTTCTCCCTCTCTTTTTCTAATCTTTCTCTTGCTCTCCATCTTCTCTTCCTCTCTCTCTCTCCTCTCTTTCTCTTCTCTCCTGTCTTTTCTCTTCTTTCCTTTTTCTCGTTCCTCTCTCTCTTTCTTTCTCTTTTTCTCTTTCTCTCAGTTTCTCCTCTCTCTCTTTCCTCTCTCTTCTCACTCTTTCCTCTAGCTGTCTCTTCTTTCCGCTTTCTTTTTCTCTTTCCTCTCTCTCTCTTTCTTTCTCTTTCTTTCTTTCTCTTTTTCTCTTTCCTCTCACTTTCTGCCCTCTGTCTCTCTTTCCTCTCGCTGTTACTCTTTCTTCTTTTCTCTTTCTTTTTCTCCTCTCTCTCTCCCCTTCCTCTCTCTCTCCCCTTCCTCTCTCCTTCCTCTCTCTCTCCTTCCTCTCTCTCCTTCCTCTCTCTCTCTCTCGGCTTTCTCTCTCCTTCCTTCCTCTCTCTCTCTCTCTCTCCCTCTCTCCTTCCTCTCTCTCTCCCTCTCTTTCCTCTTTCTGTCCCCTTCCTCTCTCTCTTTCTCTCCTTCCTCTCTCTTTGTCTCTTTCCTTCCTCTTTCTCTCTCTTTCTTTCCCCTTCCTCTCTCTTCTCTCCTCTCTCTCTCTCTCTCTTTCTGTCCCCTTCCTCTCTCTCTCTCTTTCCCCTTCCTCTCTCTTTGTCTCTTTCCTTTCTCTTTCTCTCTCTCTCTTTCTTCTTCCTCCTCTCTCTCTCTCTTACAACTTTCCCTCACATCGTCAGGCCACATTAACACAAACATCTGAGTTAATTCAAACCATTATTATTCTCATTAAAAGTCTCAAAACTCACCAAAACAAAAGCCTTTAAAAACACACCTTAACTCTGCATTAAACCCGATTACGTATACACACATTATAAATAGCTCAAACCGGTTCACTCCGGTCATTCCGAATCTTTTTCCTTCAGCGCCCGGAGGCTAAACCGGCGCAACACAACGACACCAGGCAAACAGGTCAAAGTAATGAGGGAGTGTGCCTGAAAAAACACACAAAAAAAACACACAAAACAAGCCGTAACCAGCCAAGGAGAATCCACAGCAACGTTGAGCAATTCCAGCCTGAAATTCTGACATATTCCGAGTCGATATTCCAGTGAAAAAGCCGACGGGATGAGAGGAATAAGCAAGTCTGGGCATTACACGGAGAAGAGACAATGCAGGGATTGTTATTAAAGTTGTAAAAGCAGAAAATCAAAGGGTAAGATGGCGGTGAGATGTTTGAGTTTGTTTGGGATAATTGTGGATAAGTGTAGAACAATAATGGCAGCGTAATAAGAGGAAATGTATAACTTAGAGATGGAATATTATAAGGTTGTGTCAAGGAGATTTAATGTGTCCTGAGGCAGGTTTTGTCCAGAGAAGTTAGTAAAATAACTGATACAAAAGGTTACAATAGAGACTTCTTTTAAAAGTAAGTGTCTAAACAAAGACTAAACCTAAATTAAAATAGTGTACTAATTACCGTATTTTCTGCAATATCTGCACTTTTTTATTGTTTGAGAGCTGATCTGACAAATGCCAAACCAGGAAATTGCAGGTGCAACTTTCACTAAGTTTATGATTCTGAATAAACATCAGTGTTTGTCTGTCAAGCGATCGTGGTCAAAAGAATAAATCCTCTTGAAATCAGACCCCACACAACACTGTCTGTCTGTTATTTTTGTGGAATGAAGCCGTACCCGCACTCTCCATAACTAAAGTGTGGTCTGTGAAACTGCAGCCTCCTGTTTACAGATTTACAAACTATACGTATTGACTCAAGCAACAGCAGCTCACAGCTGCAGCCGTCAGTCTCACAGTGACGCTGCACAACAACCCTGCAATATCAAAGTAGCATTTGTCCCTCACTGCCTCCTAATTTTGACAGAACGAGAGAGTGAGAGTCCGGTCAGGACGCAGGTCTCTAAATCAGGCTACATGTAAAAGCACAGCTCCATTTTCAATCCGTCAAAATGACGGAGAGCCTTAGAAACATTCTGTCAAAGCAAAATATAATCAGTAAATGACGGAAAATTGTCAGCCTGTTCTCACAGATAAGCATGTCAATATCATGCAATCTGAAACAGCGTGTCATATAAACGCAATTTTTATCTTTTGCATGTGTATTTCACATGTTTCTGTCCCAGTTCATTTCTATGGTGAATGTAAAGTGTTATTATTCCTGAATACCAACACAATCCTAATCCTAAACTTAACCAACTCCAGCCTCAGACCTAAACTTACCCATTTTTGCAATTTCAAACCTAAACTTAGCCGTTAACCCCAAAAACCTCCTGTTTGTTCTCAAACACATCGCGTTCATAGCACGTCAGAAAAATGAGCGTGTAATTCCACGCCAAAAAAGGCAAAAGCGTCGTCATGACACACAGTTTGTCATGGCGTGGTATTTACACACAATCCAGGAGAACGCGTTGAAACTGTTGATTAAAGTACTCTCTGCTTTACACATGCTTTCATAAAGAAATAAAACGAAAATGTTTTTGAATGATACTTTTTCTTCCTGGCGTCAGTCTGAGTGATTTCCTCAAAGACACATAATAATTCAAAGGCTGTGACATGAGGGTCATCATTAATGAACAGGAAGTACATTTTGCAGGAATGGGCAACATATCAGCATCAGTATTAGCATCGGCCGATAGTTAAGATATTTTGAGGGTATCGATTATTACTGTATATATAATTAACAAAAAGAGGCTCTGGTCTAAACAAACTGAACAAAAGCAGAAGAACATGAGACTAACTCAGGTCTAAACAGGATCTACATCGATACAAACCACACTGGGCCGCTAAAATAAAAGGTGAACATGGAAATAAACCCAAGAGAGAGCTGCAGAGAGATAAAGAGAGAGAGAGGTTTGGCCGTTACCCAGAATGCAGCGCTCCACATGCTCGCCACGCCTTTGATGCCGCAGCTGTTGGACCAGATCACTCACTAAACATTTGATGATCAGGTCTTATTTAAACAGCCAAGGTCAAACACCGGTGTTATTATGAAAGGATCAGAAGAGGAAGGTTCATTATTCCTGGGACAATGTCAGACTAATGAGGAGCTGCATAGACTAGAGTTCAGATGACCCAACGTTAAATAAACTTAAACTTGTTCCTTCAGTCTAGTGTTCGATACTTAAAAAAAACTAGTGCAGAGTAAGAGCAGGGCACAGCTTTTGCCAAGTCTGCTTCTTTTTATCGACTCTGGGCTGCTTTTTTTGGAAAGTCGCTTGTGAATTTTGACGGTTGTAGATTTTGACAGTTGGGGGCTTACTCCTGAGCAGCACTTTGACGTCACAAACAAGGTGATTTTTGGTCATTTTTCCAGGTTTAAGTCACGAAAATATAACCCACTAATGACAGAAATATGGAGTTTTTCAACGACAGGTTACTAGAATGCTGCAGTAGTATTAGGGATGGGACAAGACAGGATTTTCACGAGACAAGACGAGCTACGAGATTGGGTCTACGAGATCGAGATGAGATTTGAAATAATTTGCATTATTTGTTTCAATTCAGAATTTTAACCCTAAGACAAATTACAAAATTAGACTTTTATTGTTTATTTTAGTTAGCTTAATATTTATTTAGTTTGGCTTTACCTTTCATTATGTCTATCATCTTGTATCCTTATTATTTAAATGATCTGAGTTAAATCATTCGACTAAATGGATCTGCTCCTCAGGCTCCGCCCCCTTTCTCCTGACAAGACAGAGAAAGAGCCAGACTTTTGTACTTTTTATTTATGACATATAGACCAAAATATCTCTGTGTGGATCTATTTTAAACTACCGGTATGTTTAAATGTGAAAAATATAGCGCTGTTCCCGTGATGTCCGCACGTATATTATATATTTTTTTGTTTAGGACTAATTATCTCTGTCAATATTGGTCCTATCATTACAAAATAAAAACTGGGACAGAGTTTAGACTGTTTTCTGTCAGGTCTGTGTGTGGAGGAAACTTTTTACTACAGCTGCTCAAAGATACAAAACATGACCAGTCATAAAAGTGAATAAGGAAAAATCTTGCGAAATAGTTCTAGTAGTAGTAGATTTAACACGGTGCTCTTCTGGTTGAGGATCAGGAAGTTTTCAGACAAGCAAAAACAGAGGCACTCGCGGGATTTAGAAAAATGTTGAATGGCTAATAATGATTAAATAAGGCGTTTTTTAATAATTATAAGCCATGATTTAATAAATGTTTGAGTAATCTTGTATTGTCCTGCAGCTGATGCTTGAGTGCTCAGAAAATCCCTGTCTTCACCTACCACCTATCCACGCCCACTTGTGTGTATTTACTTGCACTTAAACGTTACTGCATTTCAAGGTGTAAACTTAATAAACATTCGACGTCAAAAATTTGAACGTAAGAGTCAAAAGCAGCTGCAGTCTGATAATAAATATAAACAACAACAACTACTGCTGAATTCTGACTTTGAATGTGACGTGTCAAGAGAGAAAATCAGGTAAACAGTGGCAGAAAAGCAGAAAAACAACAACAGCACTTCTGTTTGTCTCACATTCCTCACTGACACAGTTCAAACCGTAACATTTCTCTGCTTAAATAAGAGGATTTTGCGAATTATTTGTTGTACAACTGCAAAAACGTCCTAAATATCCAACTGTCCATCGAAAACAAGCTAGCTTAACCTACACTGTTCCCATGACGACAGAAAAGCCCCCAGAAGGAAAAACATTAGCCTCCAAAAACGTCAAGAAACACCTTTTATCAGGCGTTCTAAGAATGTTGAGGCGCATTTTTCAGATAAAACGACGTCTGTGTTTAATCTTCACTGAAAAATGTATCAGATGCCCTTCCACACAGGTGTCACGAGCTGTAAACTGATCCGTTCCAGGCTCATCCGTGCTGTCGTTTCTCTTTCTTCGCCGTGGCAGGCCGCCTGTAGTGACTCATTAACATCTTATCAGTTCAGCGCGAGAATGAAAAGCACATGTTTGAGAGCGGGCCGCGCCGAGGGAGAAGTGACAGATGGAGACGCCGCAAAGAGGAGAAGAAGAAGAAGAGAGAGGAAGAGAAAGAGAAAGAGGAGGCAAGATGGATGACAGTTTGGAGGCGACAGAGGGAGTGTGAGGGGAAGAGGAAACCCGAGATGTTCCTGGACCAAAACGACATATTTAAAAAGAACGAGGCCATTAATCAATGAAGAAGGAAGAGAAGGAAGGAAGAAAGGAAGGAAGGAAGAAGGAAGGAAGGAAGAAGGAGGAAGAAAGAAGGAAAGAAGGAAGGAAGGAAGAAGGAAGGAAGGACGGAAGAAGTAAAGAGAGGAGGAAGAAGAAAGGAAGGAAGGAAGAAGGAAGGAAAAAAGGAAGAAGGAAGGAAGGACGGAAGGAAGGAAGAAGGAAGGAAGGAAAGAAGGAAGAAGGAGAAAGGAGAAGGAGGAAGGAAGAAGGAAGGAAGGAAGAAGGAAGGAGGGAAGAAAGAAGAAGAGAGGCAGAGTTTGAAGAAGGAGAAGAAGAAGAAGAAGAGTTTGGAGGAGAAGGACGAGGAGAAGGAGAGGAAGGAGGGGAAGGAGGAGGAGAAGAAGAAGGAGGAGGAGGAGGAGGAGGAGGAGAAGAAGAATAAAGATGGATGACAGTTTGGATGAGACAGAGTGAGTGTGAGGAAAAGGAAACTCAAGATGTTCCTGGACCAAAACGACATATTTAAAAGAACGAGGTAATTAATCAATGTTTATGCTTCGATTAGGCAATGTTCAGAGTTGCTGTTTTCTGCGGCCTAAAAGTGTAGAAAATAAAATCTTAGAATGCAAAAAGCTGACCTAAGATTTGTGAATTTAAAACAACTTCCGAGCTCTCAAAAATACTTCAGCACATGATTAATTAATTTGCTTATTATTCAACAAATCCCAATGAGTCCAGTTACTAAAGGTGTTTTTATGTTTCCTGAGCGTCTGAAACTGGTTTGATGTAAATCAGTTTTGGTCACTGACAGATAAAACTGGTTTAGTGAGATGTTGTGGTCAGTGTCATGTGAACATGAAAGAGGAACTTAGACAGGGACAGTATACTTCACTTTTTGTTTCTACTGCTTGTTCCTGTTGAGGTGTTGGGTGACTGGAGCCTATTCCAGTGACTTTGGGTTCTACTCTGCTGTGTAAGTGCAAGCTCGATGTGCATCATGGAAGACTTAGAAAGTGCTTTTTTGTGTGTGTAGAAAGAATCCAAGTCTATTTTTCCTGGAGGTTACAGGTACAAAGTACTTCACAAGTGTCTCGAACTGAACTCGCCTTGCAGTCAGTGTACGAAAGACTTAGGAGGGAAACAGTCTGCACAGTGGCCAGCTCATCACTCACCAGGAGAGGTTACAGTTGGTGCATTTACATTAGGGCTGCGCCAAAAATCAAAAGATCGAGAGATCGTGATCTCAACTTTGTTCAATCTTGATGATAAGTCTTGCGCATTAAGATCGCTGTATGGTAGTTTTAGTCAACCACAATGGTAATGGTAAATGTGGTAAATGCACGCGGTACAGAGTGGGAGTTGTCGCCCACTACAGTCTTTATTTTAAAGATAAAAATGATCACTGTGAAAGAAATGCCTTTACGTTTAATTAATGACGAGCCACACATTGTATTCGCACCCGTGAGCGTCCTGAACCATAGCCAAGCCTTCATGATCCCAGTGTATTTGAGGGACAATGCACGTACTGAACCCGGGTCAGCTAGTGACAACTTCCATGTGTCTTGAGACAAGAGCCCAGAGCCTCACGACCACACAGCCCACTTCTAAACCGGAGATTTCTAAGTTCAGCGCACGGTTAGTGACAAAAAAGGCTCATGCTGACGGGCTTCACATGTAAAGTGTTGTACCTCTTTCCCGTGTTTCTCTCTCCATTTTCTCTCTCTTTTTGACGCACTTCCATTTACATACACATATTCTCTTCACGTCGCGTATTTGGTCGCTGTCTTGAGTTGAGAAGAAAAAAAGCATATCGCAGCACTTGCGCTCGCTTCTCTGGAGACTTGTCAGTCATCTGCAAACAGCGCCCGCGTCACGTGTATCAGCGTGAGTCCTGTTTACAGTCTGACTCTGAACGCTTGGACTGACTGCAGAATGTGGAATTATAATTAAACAACCTACAGTAAATCATGTTTTATTTTTTATTTTTCTTAGACTGTTTATTTATTAGCCTATTCTTTCTGCCGGTCAAAGAATTAGACTAGATGTTCTCAGTTACATTTGTCCAGCTGTAAACCGACTCTCTGAAATTGGACTACAATTGATTGAGACCATACGTGGCAATTGGTTTTCTGAAAACCAGTTTACAGCTCCTCAATCAGTCTGCCCGGGTTTACATGTGCTTTGGAGAACTGGTTTAAATCGGACTAGACTAATTATCCGTTTTTTATGTCCTCCTGGCTGTTTCCAATTGACCTACTGATGTCTGTTTCTACCTGGAGAGAACCACAGTAACACAGGGAGAACATGCAATCATTCATTCATCGCCAGTTTTTTCTAGACAGGAGACAAATCCATCCACAAATGTAGAGTCAAGGACTAAACTAACCAGAACTAAACCTAAACTAAAAACATCCACACAGCAGCAGTTTGCAAACAACAAACTAAACATCTATAACTTCTTCTTTCTTTCTTCCTAATCAGCTGTGTTTGTGTGATTCTCAGGTTCAGAGAAACGCAGCTCCAGATTCTCTCAAACGGAGCGTGTCGGTCTGTTGTTTTCTGACACAGGAGAAAGCCGGCTCTGACAGGTCGACGCGGCTCAGCGGAGGTAGAAATGCACCGTACAACCGCCTTTTTATGTTCGCCCTGCTTTTGTTTGGAGAGAAAATAATGAAACGCAGGGATTCGGACTGGAAAAAAAAAACATCTAACGGCTGGTGTGAAATGAGATAATCATCTGAAAAATGAGAAAGTGGAAGTAGGACTAAATAAACCAGGACAAACTGCACCAAACAAGAGCTGATATGTTTCTAAACCAAAAAGGACCAAATTTACAAGATAAATAAAAAGACAAACAATGACTATTTCAGAACTAATCTAGCAACTAAGCAGTAGGGCCCGACTGATATATCGGTTGACCGATATTTTTGGCCGATATGAGCGTGCATGTCGATCGGTTATCGGCCAAAATATTGCCGATATACCGCCGATATTTAGGGCATGCTGCACCTCATTTTAAAGCTTTGATCTTCCGAATACAACCATTATATTTAATCACCAATCAAATTAATATTTAGCGCGGTTTCTACATTTATTTGCGGAGTTATTTTATTATCGGACTGCACCTGAACGCAGCACCAGGCTGCCGCTCTGCATCACTGTAGTGCTAGAACGCTCTGAGGCAGCGCTGGATTTAAATGCTCTCAACTCTGCTACTAACGCAAGAAAAGGAAATAACTTCATCACAGATTACGCCCACAACAACAGCAAGAATTTTTATTTAATCAAAGTGTCCGTGTGGAGAAGGGGAGGATCCTCGTCAGAAAAGAGGACACACGGCTGCTCAACAAGAGGGAGAAGTTTGCTTTCTCACTATTTTCTCATTTGGAGTTTGGACTAAAGGAATTATTTTTGTGAAGACTTGGGATCTGAGAAGAGGTTATCTGTGCGGTGAGTGTTGAAAACGTGTTTGCTTTAACTTTCAATGTAACTTGTTGCTCACTGTAGTTAGCTAGAAGTTAGCGGCTAGCTCGTGAGGCTACACCAATAATAGCCTCAGCTCGTTCTCTCTGGCGACTGTAAAGTGTTGTGTTTGTATTGATGATTACTGGACACACATTGACATGTAAATTAGCCATGAAAAGAGGTGTTAATGACCGGCATTCACGCATTTTAATTGCCGCGACGTTGTGCATAATTATGAGGCTAACCACTCCTTTAGCCTCCAGTCCTGAATTCACTTCAGTAGTACAGGACTATCAAAAATAATGTGATACAAACAAGTTCCAAGCCTTTAAAGTCACTCATAAGAGGCGAAGTAACGTTAAATGTGACCTAAATAAACCCAAATTAAAATCAATAAAGCCAGACAGAGTTTTTTTTAACATCTGCTCCTAATAAAAAAGTAATTTTCTATTTCTTATTATATCGGCTGTCTTATCGGCTATCGGCACCCCGAGCCTCCTTTATATCGGAATCGGTTCCCAAAAAGCCATATCGGTCGGGCCCTACTAAGCAGATAACAAATACACTTTCTTCACATAAGCAAATTAAAAATAAAGTGTGATTAACCAGACTTGAACTGGAGCAGATCATAACAGTAGATAAAGGACTAAACTAAACCTACAGTTAAACCAAGTTACTTAGTATTTACAGATGATGAGGCAATGTTACTTTTGTTTTTATTCAGGTGTGAAGCACAAAAATTTAAGCCAGGACTGTGGTCTTAAAAGTCAGTGGCATCACAACATCTGATTCAGCTAAAACCTTCTACACACGACAAGAGTTTTGTCCTGGTTTTAAGCGCAATGTTTCCCTCTACGAGTTCAGGAGTTGTGGCCAGAGTAAGGATTTTTGTAAAAGATTTTTTGTAGTTTCTCTCCTTCTGTTTGTGCGTCTCTGCGACTATGTTACAACTATTTGTCAGGAGCATCATGGTGAAGTTCACATGCCTGGAAAATCTACACGAAAACCAACATGGCTGTTTACAACGAAAAAAATACATAGAAAAAATATCATGTGGAACTGAAAAAAACGCGGATTTCTGCAGAATCAATAAGCGAAGCAAAAAACGATTTTAATGTGAGGTGAGTGAAGTTAGATTTTGGTCTAAACAACAGACAACCAGTCAGCTCCTTTGTTTCATCTGCGTCACACAAAGAAACTAATCTGATTGCCTGGTTTGTTGTGGAGTTGATCTGAAACTCAGACTTAGGACGTGGTGACCAGACCCACTCTGAGCAATTTGTTGAAGCGTGGGTTTGGATCCCAGGCAAGAGGTTCACCTGCTGCACGAGCGAGGACCTTTACAACAGAAGCATCTAGTGCATCTGCCTTGTGACGGCGCCTCTTAAAATGTCAAATAAAGAAGAAATATTGCTTCATCGTCTGTAAATAAATGTAAGGATGTGTGCTTGTAGTCCATCTCTGCACCTCCTGCTATACAGTACTGTATTCTTGCTCTTCTTGTTGGTCAAAGCTGATCATACCACCACATTCTGACGTCACAATAGCGGGAGGCGCGAGCATCAGGCAGTAACAAAGAAGAAAAAATATTTTTTTGGCACAAGGCGCTAATGAGCACAAGTCATTGCAAACAACCAGATACTTCCAGATAATGTTAATTTCAAAGGCTCAATACAGGACAAAACAACACCAAACAAGGACAAAACTTGGTAAACAAGAGTCAAATCATAAAACCATGAACTCAAAACAGAACTAAACCATTCTAATCCAGGTAAAATCATACTTAACTAAAATCAAGATCTCATATTAGCATCATTTTGTCCAATAATCCATTTCTTTCCAACACAAAAGCTTAAACACAGCCTGTAAATACCACACGTTGTTTCTGATGCGTTTGTGAGAAAAGCTGTGGTTCGTACCTGACTTTGGCGTCGATCCGGACACGCTGACGGCACACTCCATTTTGGCGGTTTCCCAGGGAAACACGGTGGTGGAGTCAGAGCGAAGAGCCACGGAAAACTGTGGGCCTGGAATCAAATAAAACATGTAGACTGAGATTAGTTTATGTCAACATGTGTTAGGTTTCACTGCACATGTAATGATACATTTTTCACCATTACAAATAACAAAAAATTAAAAAATAAGCTCATGACTTTGGTTTTCTTTGGTTTCCAGATTCTACAACTAAAAACGTATCTACAATAATCATTTATTAAAAACAGAAAAAAGTCTCACTACTACTGAATGTTAGGGCAGAGACCCTGAACTGAATTAAGCTTAAGACGTTCAAACCCTGGTTTAATCAAAATATGAATGAAATACTAATGTCTCATAATATTGTAATACTTGTTTCTGTGAAGTCGGTCTGTCTAACCCTGTGACGAGTTGGCCAGGGTGTTCCCCGCCTAAGGCCCAAAGTCACTGGGACTGGCTCCAGTCAGTCCAGACGCCTAACTCTAACAAGCGGTAGAAAATAAATTAATGTTTCTATCAAAAACGTGTGTTTGACATTGTGTATTAGTGTTGTAATACTCGAGACTGGGCTTGGTACTAAGACTGGTCTTGAGATCGCTTTTTTAAGGTCTGGTCTTGTCTTGTACTCGGTCTTTGACTTCGTCTTGTCTTGGACTCGGTCTTTGACTTTGTCTTGTCTTGGACTCGGTCTTTGACTTTGACGTTGTCTTGGACTCGGTCTTTGACTTTGACGTTGTCTTGGACTCGGTCTTTGACTTTGTCTTGTCTTGGACTCGGTCTTTGACTTTGTCTTGTCTTGGACTCGGTCTTTGACTTTGTCTTGTCTTGGACTCGGTCTTTGACTTTGTCTTGTCTTGGACTCGGTCTTTGACTTTGACGTTGTCTTGGACTCGGTCTTGTCTTGGACTCGGTCTTTGACTTTGTCTTGTCTTGGACTCGGTCTTTGACTTTGTCCAAGACAGTCCAAGAAAACGACAGACACAAGGTTCAACTCAGCTTTATGAGTCCCTCACAACAAGTCCCTCCAGAAACTGCAGCTCCTTCAGAACTCTGCAGCTCGGATCATCACCAGGACATCCACCATTCACCACATCACTCCCATCCTACAGCAACTACATTGGCTACCAATTAAACAACGCATCAATTTCAAAATTCTCCTCACCACATTCAAAGCCCTTCATAACCTCGCTCCTCAGTACATCTCTGATCTCCTCAACATTTACACTCCCTCCCGCTCTCTGCGCTCCTCCTCTTCTCTCCAGCTCTCTGTCCCCCCTGCCCGTCTTGTCACCATGGGGGCAGAGCCTTCAGTCGCTCTGCTCCCCAGCTCTGGAACTCCCTCCTTCCTGACCTCCGTAACATTGACTCTCTTCTTCTCTTCAAATCCAGACTCAAAACCCACCTGTTCAGTCAATCATACAACACATGATCCATCATCCAGCTTTGTATTTTGGTTTTATGTTTATTGTACTGTTTATATGTTTTTTTATGTGTCCTGTACAGTGTCCTTGGGTGTTTTGAAAGGCGCTTATAAATAAAATGTAGTATTATTATTATTATTATTATTATGGTTTTTATTGATCAGCTTCTTAGTTGCAGCAGATGTAGTAGTGCAGAAGCAGAAGCAGGTCGAAAACCTTAAAAATAAATGTTAAACAAAACATTTTATTATACATTTTTATTTATTTAACATTTTTTACTTTATTTTAACTATTAGAACTTAAATGATTTTCTTAAAGTGTTTTAATCAAACTTGTTTTAGTTACACTTTTAATTGGCAAAAATTGAATTTTATTTACTTACTTTTAACCAAGTTTTTAACAGCTAACTAGTTTTAATTACTTATTTTTTAGCTATTTTTAACTGTTGACTACATTTAATCAATTTTAACTTTTAACTACATATTTTAAACATAGTTACATTTAAACAAAGCACTTTTATTAGGTTTTAGATTAGCAGATTTATTTTTACAATAATGAATTAATTCTACAATAATGAATTAATTAGTAGCCTTTTAAACTAAACAGACTTTAGCTATTTCACACAAATTACTTATGCATTTAATAATTTTGTCAAACATGAACTAAATTGACACAAACTTACAAATTGTAAATAAATAAGAATTATTCCATGTCTACAAATAGAATTAACTTATCAATTATATTGTCAAATATACACATTTTTTGAGCCCCTACAACTATTTTTGGTATATTTCAGTTTGTATTAGGCTATGTTTAACCAAATATCTTACCAGTAGCGTCTATGTTCTCTCTTTGCATTCATGAGTCTGAGTGTTTGACTCCACACCTGTCTTGTGTGAGTTAAATTAAAGGGAGGAGACACTACCTCCTACCTGAGTGGGGGCTCCATCTGCTGCTACGTTTTGGGATAGAGATAGACTGAGATGAGAGTTGATAGGACAGACAGAGAAGAATAGAGAGAGCATGACAGGCAAAAATGGTAAACAGTGGCAGAAAAGCAGAAAAACAACAGGAACACTTCTGTTTCTCTCACATTTCTCACCGACACAAACTTTAGCATCACACACTGTTTAACTCATTTACTTTCTCTGCCTAAATAAGATGTTTTCAGTCAGAGTTCAAGACTGAAAACGCTAGCTCAAGTCTGCACTGTTACCGTGACAACAGAAACGCTACTTTCTGCAGTACAAATGCCCCTAGAAGGAAAAATCAGGCAAAAAAAAAAGCTAAGAAACACATTTTTTCAGGTGTTCTCATCAGACTTCAATGTGAACGTAACCTACAACCTACAGAAAACACCGGACCCTTGAACCTCGTGAAGACTCCACAGCAGCAGCAGGTTTAATTGGCTCCATATGTTAATGTATTCAGTGCATTTGAGTCCATCCATCATTCATCACCTTTGGGCCACTTGTCAGTCTTCTGCACATGGGACACACTCCACAGCTCGAGCAACACCGGACTATTGTAGACGAGCTGCTGCATTATGGATTTACATTTCCCTGCTCTGGTTTAAATATGAGGTAAACGTTTGGAATATATTTAAAGTACTTTAGAGATGAAAATCAAGACAATAACTTTATGTGGTCGATTCTTGTCTCTGGAACAGTTTATTTCTGAATACAAGACAGGTCCAGTCACTAAATGTTTGTTTGTTAACCAAGAAAGAGTAATTTTTCTACTGATTATCGCGGTGTCCAAACGTCCACACTCGTTCTCTCACCACTGGACGTTCGGACACCAATACAAAAAGGCCTGACCCCTGAATAGTGAACTAAATAGTAGTTGGAAAGCACATTCGGACACAGCCCAAAGCCGGCTGCACACTAGAGAAGTTGAAGATCTTTTACGCTTTTTAGACGCATCAAAAACAAAACAGGCCACATGCATAAGGACATTCCACATTGCTTTAGCCCCTGTTTAGTAAGAGGAACTACCTTGTGCCCATGTTTGTGTTCGCACAGCAACAGATTGTAAAAGTGAGGCTAAAAAGCTTTAACATTATATTATTAACATTGGAACATGTCGTTTGTTGGTGTTAATATATCAAAAGTTGTTTTTTTTTTCTTCTCCTTAAAATGATGTACAAACTATGATGTGCAAAGCTAAAAACATTACTGAAATTAACAATAAAACACAATTATTCACTCTTATTTTTTTTTTCTCAAGGAATAGGGAAGTTAGTCCAAATGTGAGACCATGTTTCCAAACAAAGTTAGTGTTGTAAATGTGTTTGTGTCACCAAAAAGTTCCTGGTCTGACTGAAAGTACCTGCCCCAGAGCAGGAGCTAAAAAGTCCCTAAAGTGTGGTCCCAGTCCATAGTTCCTGCTCTGTGTGAACGCGTTTAAAATCGGGAAAAAAGTTCCTTCAGTGGGAAAAGGCCTATTTACAATGATTATTTGTCTGACAGTGGTTCTCTCATGTGTGCGGTTATGAAAGTGAAACAACAATGATGATGAAACGCCAGTGGATTAAAGCAGGTTTATAAAGGTCACAGGAGAGCGGAGGAGCTGTTACACTGATAAGTATTGTGGGCGTCAAATGAAAAAGTTCCTGATTTCAAGCCCAATGTTTCTCTCTACGAGTTCAGGAGACGTGGCCAGAGTAAGGATTTCATAGGAGATGTGTTGTGGTTTCTCTCCTTATGTCTGTGCGTCACTGTGACTCTGTTAGGACTATTTGTCAGGAGCATCATGGTGAGGTTCACCTGCTGCACGAGCCGAGGACCTTTACAACAGAAGCATCTGGTGCATCTGCCTTGTGACGGCGCCTCTTAAAATGTCAAATAAAGAAGAAACATCGACTCATCATCTGTAAATAAATGCTTTGTGCTCGTAGTCAAAGTGCGAGATTCTGTTTTACGAGCTTTACACACTTCATCTCCAACACACCTGCTCCTTAAATGATGTGAGAAGCACCTTTACTAGACTACAGAACAGGGCTATTCAAATAGCGGCCCGCGAGCCAAATGCGGCCCAGCAAGCAATATGATGTGGCCCACCATGGTAAAATGGCCATGAACTGGACCACATTGTATCTGATTTACAGTAAACAGTGGTGGTTATACAGCAACATAATGCTGAGCAATAACAACTGGTCATCACAGTAAAATGGACATGAACTGGGCCACATTTCTTGGTTAGATCTGGTATCAGTAGCCTGCAGTACTTTTAAATCAAGTTAATCCGCTAAAATGCGCGTCAGACTCCTGTATCCGGAAGCACAACATAAAAGATGGAGGAGAAGAAGAAGAATCTGGAAATGGAGATGCCCGTGTTTAATAACAAACATTGTTTGTGCATGGACAGTGTGAGAGATCGTGGCACTGTTTCTACAGAGAGATGTTCCCACAAGGGGCGACCAGGATTTCAATTTTCTTGCGATCCTACAAATGTTTCATCATTGTTGTTGTTTCACTTTTATAACCGTGCACCTGAAAAGAAAACACTCTGTGCTCGATCACGTGCAACATGATGCCACTGTCAGACTAACAATCCTGTAAATGTTCTCATGTCTGTGGCCTCGTCTGTTTTCTTTCTCTTCTGCAATGTTCACACTATGAGACTCAGCAATGGAGAAGTGCTCACTAACACACATTTAGACACATTAGTCAACGATGTATGACAGAATTATTTAACGGCATATCCTTGAAAACTGTTGCGACAGAAAAAGTCTGCTCCTTCATTCATCATTTACAAGTGTGTGTGTCCTGGCAGTTTAAATGAGCACTGTAATAACCTTTCTATATATTGTCATTTTAAAGTGACTGTTAACGACCCACTGCTGAGTTCTGGAACGATTTTCTCCCACCGAAAGCTACGCTGAATTATTTAAAAACGTACCGGGGAGACATTGGCAATTTCCATATGTTCTTCCCAGTTTTTCCCTTTTCAAATCCCACTTCGGTTTCAGCGTGGGAGTGCTGTGTGGACACTTAGGAAAGAAAATATGCACAACCCTTCAGGCAAAAAAAAAAAGAAAAATGTCCGTCTTGGATCTGCAACTTGTGAGAGGTCAAAACGCTCGAAACAGAAAAGGGAAAAGCTGTTGTGTAGCTCTGCGCGCGCACGATCGGCCGAAGGGTTTCGCTTTGATGGCGTTCCCGGAGTGAGATGGAGGACAAGGCGAAAAGCTGCGGAGAAGAGAGAGAAGAAGGAGAGAGGCAGCTCAAAGGCCGACGCTTCCCCAGAGACGAGCGCTCGGCTGTGGGGTCGACGAGCAGCGGTGGGAGCCTGGAGCGGAGCCTAAACTAAACGTATCAGGACCACAGGCAAAGGGCTATAATAAGAACGATCAGACACTTTGGGTCAATGTTTACACTGGGGAATGATTTAGTTAGGATGTGGAAGTGTAATGTAGTGAATGTAGTGGAAATATAATATTCAAAATTGAGTAAATATGTGTCAGGATTTACTCTAGATGATTAAAGGACATCGTCTAACACATGACAACAAACTTGGTTACTAAAAGAGAAAAAAAAATAACACAGGAGACTGAAAAAGTTGCGAATTTCTGTCAAACCATTAACAGCCCCGCTCTTAGTAAAATATTGATATATATATATATATATATATAATATATATATATATATATATATATATATATATATATAAAATAATATATATATAATATATATATATAATATATATATATATATTATATATATATATATATATATATATATATATATATATATATATACTGTATATATTGAGATAGATCTCTTATGCTGCGTTCAGCATAAGAGTCAAGGTAAACCTGAGTCTTGATCCAGCGAATTTGCATCTATCTCAAGGAAATTTGCTTGTTCGGGCGTCTGCTGACTCCTCGTCTTGTGAAGTAGATGCTCCAACCTGCGGCGGACGCTTTGGCTCAGGTGTCGACGTCAGAGTTGGACACTGCTGAACTTTTATTGCCTGAATGCTGCGTCCACCAATCAGACACTACTTCCCTGTGATGTAGTGACATGCTGCTCTGCTCTCAAATGAAGAAGAAAGGACTGTTTACTTAAAGTGAGGACAAACAACCACGCAATCAGAGACTTACTCTGCCCGCAACTGCACTTCAGACAGACTCGCAAAAGTGAAAGATGTGCAGAAGTGTGTGCGGACAGATGTTGATTGACAGCACCAAATATGGACAGCATGCTTGGAGAGTTTTGTGTGGAGCGATCCTGACGTGCAGTGAGGTTTACAGCTGCAGATGCACTGCCACAAGGCTAGTTGCTGACTTGCATTTCAAGATTCTTTTTTATGAACTTTGCAGACACATGTATGAAACCTTTGCTTTTGCCTACATAAGCACATGAGTTCATGATGTATTTTCTAAAACTGAAAATGAGAAAAAAGGAAACACCGAAACGAGTTTGAACCTGCGCTCATTGGCACCTCGCACCACTCGCTCATCTGTCTGAGCCAAATGAGTAATGATGTTATTTCGCTCTCAAACTCTCCACAGCAGCGGTGTCAGAGGGAGGAGTTTATTTATCCCACCTGGGCGGCTCGGCTGTCGCATCAACTCGATGTGACGTCAGCGTGAACTGAAAATGCACTGACAGCGTTTGACCATTGCGGCCGCACAGTTGCACAAAAACGTCCAAAAAAAAGTCTGGAAACAGTAGATAATTCAATTTTGACCCCATATACACAGTTTGACAGTGAAAAAAAATTCCGTATTTAGTTTCAAAGTTTGATGATCTGTTCTGTCACATTTACATGTTGTAAACACTTACACGGCGTTGTCCACTGTCTCTGTTCTCGCGCACTGTCCGCTGCACTGCATGTACATGTGCGCGCACATGTACATGTCTGCTGCGCATGCCCATGCCTTTGCCTCTTCGCTCAGTCTGCTCACAACTCTCCTCACAAACAAAGGAAGTTTAAGGAGCGGAGATATAATTTCTAACATCGTGAGGATAGGATGCCGTTTTAATGATAATTTCCAAGCATCTCCACATCAAGCTGCATAGAGACAAGTGCAC
The DNA here is from genome assembly GCA_038363315.1 of Mugilogobius chulae. NCBI lineage: Eukaryota > Metazoa > Chordata > Actinopteri > Gobiiformes > Gobiidae > Mugilogobius > Mugilogobius chulae. The sequence continues at coordinate 900,256 of CM076410.1, read as the reverse complement.
AATGCAGATCGTAACTTTTAAGCAGTTACACCCATTCTATATTTTGAATAATTCGAAAAACTACAGAGCGTTGAGGCATTGGACTTATATTATCTTGTGTGTATGTCTTTCCAGGAGTCAATATCACTCAAAAATAGATTGAAATTCTTGCATTATTTCCGTAGATCTGACCTGCAACCTGACCTTAATGTGTCAGCTTCTACCAGAAAATCTTAAATAAAAGTAGCACCATTTATGTGTCTATCAAAGCACAAAAACTCATCTTTTCCTTTTCCAACTTAAAATTATAGTACATACCAAAAAAAAAAAAAGACTATACATTAAACAGAGAGCACAGAACCGTCTGGAGCTACTTTAAAATCACTGTAATGGTTTTCGGCAGCGACAAAACATCTAGTTCAATCGTTGTGATCCATCTTTGTTGTGCGCCTGCTTATTCCCTATTCTCTCTGTCCACTTCTCTCCCGTCTTTTTCATTCTTTATTTATTTTTTCCCACAATCCCACTCTCCACCGCCGCCGCTGTGTTCAGATCAAAACCCTTTAAACTAGGCCAGTGGCTCCGTTTGGGCGTCAAAGGGCTTAGCCAGCCCCCGTTTTCCCTGTTTAAGTTGTTCATTAACAGTTCTGACTTAGCAGAGAGAGAGAGAGAGAGAAGAGAGAGAGGGGGAGAGAGAGAAGAGAGAGAGAGAGAGAGAGAGAGAAGAGAGAGAGGGGGAGGGGAGAGAGAGAGAGAGAGAGAGAGGGGGGGGGGGAGAGAGAGAGAGAGAGAGAGAGAGAAGAGAGAGAGGGAGAGGGAGAGAAGAGAAGAGAGGGAGAAGAGGAGAGAAAGAAGAGAGAGGGGGGAGAAGAGAAAGAGAGAGAGAGGAGAAGAGGGAGGAGAGAAGGGGGGATAGAGAAGAGAGAGAGGGAGAGAAGAGAGAGAGAGGAGAAGAAGGGGGAGAGAGGGAGATGAGGAGAGGAAGAGAGAGAAAGAGAGAGGAGAGAGAGAGGAAGAGAGAGGAGAGAGAGAGAGGGAGGAAGAGAGAGGGGGAGAGAGAGAGAGTGAAGAGAGAGAGAAAGGAGAGAAGACAGAGAGAGGGAGAGAGAAGAGAGAGAGGAGAGGGAGGGAGGGAAGAGAGAGAGAAGAGAGGGAAAGAGAGTGAGGGTGGGGGGAAAGAAAGAGAGAGAGAAGAGAAGAGAAGTGAGTAGGAGGGGAGGAAGAGAGAGAGGGGGGAAGGGAGAGAGAAGAGAGGAGAAGAGAGAGAGAGAGAAGAGAGGGAGAGAGGAGAGAAGGGGAGAGAGAGGGAGAAGAAAGAGAGAGCGTGGGAGAAGAAGAGAGAGAGAGGTGGAGGGCAGAGAGAGAGAGAGAAGAAAGAAAGGAAGAGAGAGAGAAAGAGAGCGAGAGAAGCAAAAGACTAAAGAAAGAGAGAGAGAGAGAAAGAGAGAAAAGAGGAGAGAGGGAGAAAAGAAAAGAAGGAGAGTGGGAGGGAGAGAGAGAAAAAAAGAGAAGAGAAAGAGGGAGAGGAACAAGAGAGAGAGAAGAAAGAGATAGAGACAAAGAGAGACAGAAAGAGAGAGGGAGAGAGAAGGTGAAGAAAAAGAGAGAGAAAGAGAAAGAGTGGGCGGAGCTTGAGCACTGTATGTTACTAATACTGCAGGATTTATGAAGTAATTAGTGAGGATTTGCCAAGGCGTGTATAAGATTGTGGCTAAAATGAATAAATAAATAAGCATGAGACGCTTCGTATTTGTTTAAAGAAGATGTAGATGATCTTTACCAACTTAAAAGCTAAAGTATATATATAATTTTAAACTTTTTTACTGCAGTCACATACTTGTAGCATTATGAGCCTCCAAATTATTCCACAAGATGAGTTTAGAAGAGTTTTTACAGCTTTCAGAAGTCAAAGGGAGAGAAAACATAACAAGAACATGCTAACAACAACAATAAGTGCACTTCCTGGAGTTTGGAGAAGTGTGTATATCTGGCGCTAAGAGCTAACCGCTAACTACTGAACAACACAACCTAAAAACACAAATATATTTCACTTTAGTTCACTTCCAGGTGTTAAAAACTCACCGTTCTCTTGGTAGTCGATGTTGATCTTGTTGGACTCGGCCCCAGTGACTCGGACCCAGGCCTCTCCGGTGGGTTTGGTGAACGCAGAGATGTCGCACCAGTAAAACCCTCGATCGGAGAGCTGCACGCCGCCCAGACGGAACCGGAACTCAGCCGCGGCGGACTTCAACAACACGATCTGATCCCTGCAGCGAAAACACACAGGACTGTCACTTACAACTGCTTCTAACGACATCACAGTAATCAATAAATCTATCAAAACTACATCTTTAATGGACGTAATTAACAGCATTTATGGTTTTGTTTGAAGTTACAGTGACATTTACTTACCCTATCTTTCTCTTTCGTTCACTCCCTCTCCCTCCCTTCCACCCCCCTCTTTCTCTCTCTCTCAGTCTGTCTGTTTGTCTCTTTCTTTCTGTCTCCTCTTTCTCTTCCCTGTCTCTGACTCTCTCTCTCTTTCACTCTGTCTTGTCTGTCTCTCTCCCTCTCCTTACTTTGTTCACCATGCTCCTCCCTCTCTCTCTCTCATTCACTCTCTATCCCCCGTCTCGGTTTCTCTTCTTCTCTTTCTCTCTCTTGCTTTCTCTGTGTCTTTCTCTCTGTCTGTTTCTGTCTTTGTCGTTCCTCCCGTCTCTCGTCCTTCTCTTTCTCTCCCTCTTTTCCCCCTCTCCTCCATCTCTCTCTCCACTCTCCCTCTCTCTTCCCTCTCAATCCCTCCCTCTCTGTTACCATTCTCTCTCTCCCTTCTCTCTCTCTTACCCTCTTTTTCTCTCTCCCTCTCTCTCCTCTCCCTCTCTCCTTTCAATCCCTCCTTCTCTCTCTCTCTCCCTCTCGCTTTCTTCTCTTCTCTCATCAATCAAATCAATTTATTTTTGTATCCTACACAGTTGTCTCTGAGGACTTCCCAAGATTATTAATTTAGCAAACATGAATGGAAGAAAATAAAAATAAAACAATAAACATTCAGACGCAGTGATTGATCAAGCGTGTCAAAGCAGATTATTAGTAAACAAGCAGTTTTCTTTCTTTTTACCTGCTTTTGGTTGTCTTCTCTCTACCCTTTGTCGTTTTTTTACCTGCTTTGGGTCTTTTTTAGTTTCTCTCTTCCTGCGTTTGGGTCAGTTTCTCTCTTTACCTGGTTGGGGTCAGTCTCTCTCTCTTACCTGCGTTTGTGTCTCTTCTTTACTGCGTTTGGGTCGTCTCTCTCTTACCTGCGTTGGGTCAGTTTTCTTTACTCTTTACTGCGTTTGGGGTCAGTCTCTCTCTTTTACCTGCGTTGGGTCAGTCTCTCTCTCTTACCTGCGTTTGGGTCAGTCTCTCTCTTTACCTGCGTTTGGGTCAGTCTCTCTCTTTACCTGCGTTGGGGTGTTTCTCTCTCTTTACCTGCGTTTGGGTCAGTTTCTCTTCTTTACCTGCGTTTAGGGTCAGTTTCTCTCTCTTTACCTGCGTTTGGGTCAATTTCTCTCTCTTTACCTGCGTTTGGGGTCAGTCTCTCTCTCTTTACCTGCGTTTGGGTCCGTCTCTCTCTCTTACCTGCGTTTGGGTCAATCTCTCTCTCTTTACCTGCATTTGGGTCAGTCTCTCTCTTTACTGCGTTTGCGGTCAGTCTCTCTCCTTTACCTGCGTTTGGGGTCAGTTTCTCTCTCTTTACCTGCGTTTGGGGTTAGTCTCTCTCTCTGTACCTGCGTGTGGGTTAGTCTCTATCTCTTTACCTGCGTTTGGGTCAGTTCTCTCTCATTACCTGCGTTTGGGGTCAATCTCTCTCTCTTTACCAGCGTTTGGGGTCAGTCTCTTCTCTTTACCTGCGTTTGGGTCAGTCTCTCTCTCTTTACCAGCGTTGGGGTCAGTTTCTCTCTCTTTACCTGCGTTTGGGGTCAGTTCTCTCTCTTTACCTGTGTTTGGGTCAGTTTCTCTCTCTTTACCTGCGTTTGGGGTCAGTCTCTCTCTTTACCTGCGTTTGGGGTCAGTTTCTCTCTCTTTACCTGCGTTTGGGTCAGTCTCTCTCTCTTTACCTGCGTTTGGGGTCAGTTTCTCTGTCTTACCTGCGTTTGGGGTCAGTCTCTCTCTCTTTACCTGCGTTTGGAGTCAGATTCTCTCTCTTTACCAGCGTTTGGGTCAGTCTCTCTCTCTTTACCTGCGTTTGGGATCAGTCTCTCTCTCTTTACCTGCGTTTGGGCTCAGTCTCTCTCTCTGTACCTGCGTTGGGTCAGTTTCTCTCTCTTTACCTGCGTTTGGGGTCAGTCTCTCTCTCTTTACCTGCGTTTGGGGTCAGTCGATCCTCCGTGCTGGACCACCACTGTCAGGACTGAGCGACACCAGTGTTTTGGGACTTGAACTCAGACTCTCTCGATACTGGATGAGACAGAGTAACTGGCCCCCTGCAGGTTCTCCGTGCTCAGGACGCAGCTCATCTCAAACGTCGACCCGCCCACTGTCGCCTCACGGACCGTTTGGCCGCTACGTTCAGAACCGGACCTAGAAAAAAATAATATGATTCAAGTCAGAATTTGTGTGTACAACAGGATTAATATCAGGAGTTTCCACAGAGTATTTGTCTGGCATCAATATTAATGGAAACACTGTTAGAACAAACTTTACACAATATAATTATTGCCATGCCATCATGGAGACAAGCAGCAACCGACATCCAAAGTTACTAATGCTCGTTCATGTGGTCCTCGGAAATCGGGAATATGTTGTTCTGAGATGAAACGTGCACATGAGCAGCTCTGAACAACTTCTCAGAAACTCAGACGGAGCTGCCCGAGTTAAGCACCTGACGTCAGTTATTGCAGAAATGACGACAGAAATAAAACGCCAGCTAAAGTTTAGGTTGTCTCATTGTTCTTCAGTGCCACTATAGCACATGCCTTTATTTTCGTTTAATGTCGCAGCTGTTCCGACTTCGAGACGACCTGACGTGAACGCTTTTCACGTTTTCACCTAGATTGTTGTTTTTATGAGATTTGTAGTTGTATTTTGTCCAACAAATGTGACATATGTATGTGTTACATAATGACACAGATGTTATGAACACTTAAATTGTGTTAAACTATCATTTAAACTCCCAGAAAACCCTGTCAGTTGTGTTTTGTGCTTTTGATGACACATGTGGAGGGATTCTGTTTAAGCACTCAGATTACTTCCTGTATTTTTCAACTTTTATCTCAATCTCGTTATTATTATAATTAATTATTTGCAACTTAAAGTTGGGGTAAGTAACTTTATTAGTTGTAAGTTAGTAACCTTTGTGTTTCCACTAAAAGTAAATGATAGATGCAGCACTTTGTGAAAACATTTGATAACAGAGTACTGTCTGAATGGAATAATAAAGAATTTTAGTTCTCATCAGGAGCCAAATGCTGCTCTCTGATTGGCTGTGCTTGGGTGGTCCTCTCCAGTTTCACTTTGTTTTTGTAAGAAGTGTTTTTTTTAGTTCCAGTTACAGAAGCTGTAACTGGAACTAAAATGAATAAATGTCGATAATTAACCATGTGTCGAAAGATTTATGAGAGGAGCCTGTCAGATTAAAACCTAGATTTTGTTTGCAGAGCTTTGCAGAGACGACTTCTTCTCATAAATCCTTCAAAACATGGTCAATATCAACCTGTCTTAATTTTGGTGGCAATTATGGCTCATAGACTTATTTTTTACAAACAACAAAGTGAAACTGTAGAGGCCCACTCAAGCTCATACAATCAGAGCACAGCTTTCAGTGCCTGATTAGAACTAAAATACTTTATTATTCAATCCAGACAGTACACAGTGGTCTAATTTTTCCACAAAGTGCTGCATTTATCATGTATTTTTTGGTGAAAAACACAAAGTTTATTAATTTACAACTAAAAAGCTTAATGAAATGACTGCGAATTCCGCAAATAATTCACAAAATTACCCAAACAAAAATCGTCTGGCATGTGGGAAATTCCCCGAAGGCGTCCAATAGGAAGTGTCCTCGTCAGCTCATTTCTTTTACTCTATTTCTGTCGGCCATCTTGAACCTTCTGACCCCGTTTATGCCTTTGAACTGGGCCCGCTTGTGTTGTTGGACAGTTGCACAAAAACCTTATTGTTTGGCTCGAATGTGGGACAATTTGTGCCGAAAATTCAACTAGAGTTTCCTAAAACATTGGGTCACAAAGTCTGACGCAATAGTTCAGATAATTCAGTAGTTTTGTCATATTTTTGATCATGTTTAGTAATAAGAATATCTAATTGCCAGCTCATTTGCTTAAAAGTAAAGTTGTTGAGGACATTTTTGTTTCTATAAAATCAGCAGTAGTAGTAGTAATAGTATTAGCTCATACTTTTTTGTTCCCATTTGATTGGCAGGGCAGGGCTGAGCTGCTCGGTGGCGTCCACGTATCCTCCCTGTGAGTTCAGCGTGGAAGCGGAGACTCTGCAAGTGTACTGCCCCATGTCTGCTTTCTGGAGAGACAAACACATCAGGAAACACATCAGCTAAACATCATAGGCTCTTTTTGTTAGATAGGTTCGTTTGGGTCTGAAACAAACATTCAGAGCATTTACATGGAGGCCAGGAAAACCGGATAACTAGCCTCCAACAATAAAGTTAAGATTTTTACAGCAATAAAGCTCCTACACAAAGTGGCACACGCAGCCACATTTAACAACATGTTTGAAACCTCTTCTAATTCCGGCCTTTTCTCCTCACAAGTCTGACTAAAATTGTCTAAAATGCAAACTAAAACTGATTCTTCGAGCACAGGCAATTGTCTGGAGTCTGTATTCCTGTAGTTTTAGCTCTGAGACTCGGAGGATATTATCAGAATCAAGAACTTTCTCCAAACAAAAGAAAAACAGAGTCAATTTTTTCTACATTTTATTTGGTAAATATAAGGATTGGTAAAGCTGGTATTCACAGCTGAGACCTGAATGACTCTAGATTTGGCATATTTTAGGTTTTGACAATTCCTCTGCAAAAGCTGAGGTAAAATTAGCTTAAGAGAACTAAAATTACTCAAATTAGTTTAGGCAGAGCCTATTGAGGGATTATTTGTTTCTCAACACGAGAAATGCGTGCACAAGCAAAATGCATAAGGAGCCACCGCGGATTGACACAGGCCAGGAAACAAGTCGAGCCAGCACTGTTGTCAGCTAGCTAAGAGTTTATCACTGTGCGAAAACAAAAGTTATGCTGCCTAGACAACATTTGTGAATAAATTCGGCTTTACGGCTCATACACATTACATTCAGGTAAAAAAACACAGAGAAAAACACAGTCTCAAGCTTCAAGAGTCAGACATCCGTCCAACCGGTTCAGACCTGATCTAAACTGCTGCTCTTGTCATGTTTTGTCATTTTAATCAAAGAAGTTTTCCCAGCTAAGCAGATGGACAGCGGCTCTTTATCTATACAAAAGTCCTATTTATTTGTAAGTAAACAGTAGAAACTGAGTCTGATTCATCCCAGAAAGGCTTTTTTGACAAAAAGGAAATTATCAAAAAAAAAAAAAGCGGAGAAAAAAATGGATCGGACTTGGAAGGGTTTAACACAGCTCTAAATGTTTAAAACGGTCCTACATGTCCGAGAAAGATCAGTGTGTAGCTTTACAGACAGTACAAACAGTGATTATTACCCAGTTTGAGGAGAAAACCAAATAAGAGTCAATTTGTTTGGCTAAGTCCGATTTCCCTGATCATGTAAATGCACTGACTGGAATACCAGGTAAATACTGTGTTTCAAAGCTAATGCTAACTTTTATTTAATCTAATTATTAATGCTACAATAAGTCTACAAAGTGAACTAGCTTTTTGGCTCTACAATGCTACACTTACTCTCAGACAAACTGGATAAATAAGTATAATACAGAATGTAGACTGTTTAGTGTCTGAGTCTTACCTGAGCGCGCAGAAACCTCAGCTTGAACGTGTTGGGCTGGACTCGGGTTAACGTGATGGTTCCTTTGTCCAGTCGGTCTGAATACGACGGCCCCGCCTTCAGGTTCCCCACTGCGTCCAACGAGCCAATGAGAGTCGAGCTCTGAGGACTACTTCCTGCTTCAAACAGCAAAAAAGTTATAAAAGTAAATGTAGTAGGAACAGAAGAAAACACTGAATATGTATAGTTATTGATCATGTCGAAGTGACTTACCTGCGTTCTGGTGCCAGGACACGCCCAGTCTTCCGCCGGCCGGGAGGTTTGTGATGTTGGTCACGTGACACGCCATCTCCAGCAGTTCAGAGGTCGCGTCTGGGATCGCCACAGCAACCAGGCTCAAGGAGAAAGCCGGCTCTGGAAAACACACACGGTAAATAAAGGTTACAGAAGCAGTGATTGATCGCAATTTGTAAATATGTGAAGAGGAAATCAAAGCAAGCTTGACTGATATACTAAAGCTGATCAAAATGAGTTTGAACAAACAGCAGACAAAAGCATCAAAAGCTAAATTTCAAGCATGTTGCCATTAATTACCACTGTTTTTTCCTTTTGTCCTAATTGCATTCTACATTAAACACGCACAATTCCTTCTCTCTAATCTTTACACTGGCTCATACACTTCTCACGTCTAAATTTAACCCATTTTCCGTCCCGTGTCCCAGTGCTTTCTGTGCAAATATCTCACTTTGTACAGCAGCGTTTTGTACATACAGGAAGCGGCTCATTGGCACGACGCATTCAGGGACAGATGGTGACAAAGCGTGACTCAGAGGCTCTTCTTTCCCGACGTCACTCGAACACACCGCTCTCTGCCAAAGCCTATATTTTACACCTGCCGTTTTTGTGTGTTTGGAGTGTAGAAGGTGGCTGGATTAATGCGTTTCCTGTTCAGCGACGCGTTCAGGTGCGGTCTGTCTTCGCGGGATGTTTAATGTTCAGTTAAGAGTGAGGGATATTTTAAGGCGGCGGTCCCTCGTGTCTATTTTTGAGGCTAAACCATAATCGTGTCGCCAAAAAGCTGCTGAAATAATCATTGGCACATTTTCTTTTGTGACCTTTTCAATAATAAACTCATCTCCGCTTTTCTTTAGCTGTTAATTATTCAGCCTTTGTTGAATATTATTTTATCAAGATAATAATTTATATTTATCAGCTACAAACAAAGTGAATAAATCCCTTTAAAAGTCCTAGTTTTTGTCCACCGTGTGTTGAAATACTCCAAGCTCCAGGACATGTTAAAGATACAAAGAAAGCAGGAACATTTGAGTTATTATAATGACTAGAAAGATGGTAACCTATAGCAACAAGTGTCTAGTTCCGGCAGCCATCTTGTGTAGGTAAAGTCTCAGACAAACCAACAGGAAGCTGAACTTTTAAATGACTTTTTCGCTCGAATACTTTGATCGTTGATCTTTTTCGTGTTTGTACATTTATTTATGCTTCTGTTCAACCAAACTAAAGTGAAAAACATACTTTTAATTTGACTGAAATTGTCTCTTCTTCGGTCAAGGGAAAGAGCAGTTCCAAAGTAAACGTGTATGACTCTGTTGACTCATTTCTGATCCACTTTTCTTGTCATAAAGAGCTTTGTAACCTGGCTTTGCTAACGACCCTCCTCAACCCGCTCTGCTGCAATGTTCAGACTCCAAATCAATCAGCTGGCCAAGTTAAGAGCTTTTACAACCCTTCGAAATGATCTGGCTTTTTTCTTTCTTTGATAATTTGTAAATACCAGAGTGCAAAATAATTGTTCTGCACTTTAAGTTCATAAATCATTTGACTTGTTGTGAGCAGTTTAGCAACATTATCATATCAGGCAAGATCGGTCGTATAGATTCCTCTACAGTTGAAGCTCAAACTTATTTTGTGTCATGTGTGCTTTAAAAGGAACCCTGGATATAATCACATGTTTACCCTAAAACACTCCTAATATCATCACTTATATAAATACAGGACAAATACCTTGGAAGTTTTTGTAGTTTTATTAAAATTGTTGTTTAAATGAATGACATGGAGGCTGCCATTTTGTTGCGGTTATGACATAAGATAGTGACTAAACAACAGGTAACTAAGCAACATTAATTCTTCAGTTAAACTTTGACAGTTTGACCTGGAGCGACGCCAAATACAGGTAATGTGGAATCTAGTGACACTGAAGATAATCCAACTGGACACTGTCAGTGGTGTTTTTGTGGCGACTGTTCACAGATGAAATTGTGGGAGTAACCATGGCAACACTATTTTATGTCATCAATCCAGAATGCGGCTCCCAGTGGCTTGAAAACAACATAAACAAAGACAATTTTATAAAAAATAGTGAGCAGTTATATATTTGTTTGTAATTTATTTTAATAAGCATGAGCAGTACTAGTGTTTTAGCCTGATTTGTCTTCATAACCAGAGTTGCCTTTAATACACTTAACGCTGGAAAATATTGACAAATATGAATATCTTGATAATTTTTTGGCACATCTCAATTACAATATTGAGACAATATTATTTCAAACCAACCAGAAAATGTACAAACACATCTTGAAATGTTTTATTTAAAGCTTAATGATCAGACAAATTAAGCTGTAGTTGTTTAAAGACGTGTGCTACCAATCGACTAGTCGACTAAAAGGTCCTCTTTTCTCAAAACCAGGAAGTTTCTCAAAGTTCTGACCAAATACTTGACCCAAACTGCTCTCACAAGATCACAAACTCAGAGGTCTGCATGCTAAATAACTAAATTCTGAATAATTGTGTCATTCATTGACTAAAATATCACATTTACAATCTTGTAACTTTTGTCATTTGTATCTTTAAGTAACTATTTTTGAAGCATTTTTTACTACAAACATTATACTTTGTAATCTATTTTTGCACATCTTCAAAACAACTATCACAATATTATCTAAAACTCACACTATTGCCTAGTTTTATTGGTTGTTTAGGGCATTTTTGAAGGACGGGAACACAGATAAATCATTGAATCGTACAGTATTTGCTTTAAAAACTTGCAAAACGTTACTACAAAAAAGGCTTACAGTGGAAGGATTAACAACCCCTTTGGAAAACACACTTTATCTGAGAAACTGCTGCAGAAACACCTCCATATCAATCGCATATCGACGTCTGAAACCCACAGTCTTGTTCTCACAGCCTCACCTGCTCCTCGCTCTATCGGAATTTAAAAACGCCAGGCTCAGAAACAGCACAAGACAAATCTACTTTAACATGTTTTTGATTCTGTTTTTTTGAAGCAGCTCGACGCCGACAGCTCACGCGTGAATCACCGAGTTCACCAAAAGCTTTAGGCGCCGCAACTTATTACTCGTATTAGCCAACGCTCTGATGAAACCGAGCGGCATTTCAAAGCAATTTCTCCCCAAAAACGTCACTTGGAATTTGGCGATTGTTTGATAAGTGGGAGTCATGACGGAGGTGGTTACATGGGTTTATATTAGCGTTAGCAAGTCAATATTTTAAGCTTTATAACAAGCTTGAAATACAAATGTCTGCCTCTTTCCTAAGTTAGACTACTTGTTTTGTTAAAATGCAGATGTCATTAAATACAATTATAAACATTTCTGAACATTTTTCTATATTTCATACCAGCTTTCTTCTCTCTCACTTTTGAAGGTTCTGTTTTAAGGGCTGCACATTTAAATCATAAAAGAGGTGAACTTTTCATGTTTGATTTACAAAAATATTTATCAATTATGGCTAAAACATGGGTTACTAGCATATTTTCATGCTTAAAAGTAGTTTTTGATGTTAGAAAAACTATTAAAATATGCCAAAAATCATTATACTTGTTTAGAGGCAACACACAATGTTCAAATTAATTGTTTTTTTTTACATTTTAATAAGGGCTGAGGTTGCTTGTTTGGGAGTTATTTTCAAAGTCTTGGTCGCTTGTTTCTCTCTGAAAATCTGGCAACAAGACAGCCTTTGACAGCTGGATTTAGCCATTGACAATTAGGAACTTATGAAATTATGAAAACAAAAAACACTTATTTGTACCTCAAAGGCAAAAAAAAAAAAAAAATAGACATGAATTGTGATGAAATCGAAATCGTGATATGGCTCCAAGAAATTGTAATAACATTTTTTTGCTTTATCGCCCAGCCCTATATTGGGCCACCTAGGGTGACCACCTGTCCCGCTTTTGGTTGTACTGTCCCGGTTTTTAGGCTTGTGTCCCTCGTCCCCCATATCACGACCGTGTCCCGCTTTTTCATTAGCGATCGAACATAGCGAATATAACACTTAAAGCGGCGTGTTTAAACGTGATTTCGGGCATCTGTCTGATCTCTGTTCGTGCGCGTTTGTGTGATAAGCAGCACCGCACACAATCAACAGTTTGTTCCATTTCACACATAAAATATTATAACATATATCAATATTCAGACCAGAAGTTGTTACTGACCAATGAATGGTTCTTGATCTTTCGATTTAAAATCCCCAAACAAATAACTGACAATTCAATGAGTGCCACTGTGACTGTAAGGCACTAATAAATGTAGAAAATGATAAAGACGACCCTCCATAAAGTTTCTTTTATAGTTCAATTTTGAGCAAAGCTTCAAAAAACTCTTAAACGGCTAATCGATTGTGCTTTGTTTGTGCTGTTTTGTGCAGGGGGTATTTTATTTTTTTAGTGGCATATTTAAAAAACAATATATAATTTTTGTTTGCGGTAATTGTATGACATCATTTCTTGCCAGCTGTTAGGAAATCAGATGAAAACTAATGCTAATATTTAAAAACTAAAGCAACACAAGTTGAAAACAAAACATAAAGGACTGACGCCATTTTGAAGCTTTTTTTAAGCTTCTGAGAGGCTGTGCTGCACTAATATTCAGCTATAATAGAATTGTTAATATCTCAAAAACTAAAGCAACACAAACAAAACATTTTTGCAGCACAAACGATGGACATAGTTTTAGTGTAGATGTGCGAGGTCAAAGATGGATATGATATTTGATATTTTTTTGGCGCATCTCGATAACTTTTTGGATGATTATCTGTCGGCCCAACATAAACTTGTTAAAACCGGTCTTCAAATTTGTTACTACACTGGAAAAACAGCAACTGAAATAGCTTTTTTGAGTGTATAGTATGATTTGACTTTCTTAAATAAAGATCTGCCAATAGAACTAAATAGAAGTAAATTTAGTTCTTATTTCTGAAGCTATATCCTCATATCCTTTGTGAAGCACTTCTCTATTGTACAAACTCTGATACAAATAAACCTTGCTTTGTCTATTAAAACTTGAGTAATTTTTTTATGTTTTTACAGCACGATCTACTCGACATTCAATTCTTGTATAATCCTACAAACAGCATTCACGATATCTAAAATTCGATATGTTCCACAACATTAAACATCTTAAACATCCAAAACCATTGTCCAGATCACTATTAGAGATTTAAACAACATTAAATTCAGCTTTTAGACATCTAGTTGTAGAACGCAACTTATTAAAAGAATTGAGTCAAACCGGTGTCACACGAAGCATCCAGAGCGTCGTGCAGTGATTCTGTGGCTTTCCGACAGACGTATAAATAATTACTCGCTCTACAGAAACACGACTTTACTGAGGTTTTTTTTCTATCAGACTCAGAATAATAAAAACACAAACCCTGGAGGTCTGTGTAGGTCTAACATAAGGGTATAAAATGCGTCTGTGTGAGTAGAAAACGGCTGCAGATTTGTCATGAATAAAGATGTCTGTTTGCAGCGATCACACTGTAGCGTAAATGAATAATGAATGCGTAATGATAAATGTATGACAGCGATCCCTCAAAGGCAGAAGCAGCAGGGTTTAAGACCGAGGCAGCGAATGGAGAAATGTGGAACGTGTGAGGCTGCGTTCACAAGACAAACTGAACCAGACTCGAGTCGACTGGGACTGAAGTTATAATGCTGGAGTGGTTCTGTTCACAATTTGCTTTTACTAATCAAACTAGTTCTAGTAAAGTCAGTGAGGAAGACACCCTGCTCTTTATTCGTCTGATCTGTGTCACATTTGAACAAACAGCAGAACATTTGCACTGTAGGATATTGTTCTTGTTACTGTAATCTTTTAGCGGCTGTCCCTTTTTGTGTCGCGTTTTCAAAAGAAGGACCAAAAAGGTTACGTAAGGACCATTGTAGCTTCTGGGGCAATATTTTTCTTTGATGCCGAGTTGTGTAAAGCAACGCACATCTACATCAATAGAGTTTGTAGTAGGGCTGCATTTTAGATTAGATTAGATTAGCCTTTATTGTCTCCTCGCAGAAGAAATTTGTCTTGGACATCAGGGCAAAAACATACATTACATACATACAGTCTCAACAACAAATAAGGTTCAACCAAAAATGATACAGTCCACAAGAAAAAGGAACATCAATCATAGTCACAATGTACAAACAATATTGCACAATCCATATGGCCTTAGAGTGCATTTTTTATTCCATTCTGTCCCATGGCCTAAAAAAAATCTAGTAACCTTGATATTGCATTTCCCACATGGCCTAAAGTGCAGTTAAACAATTGCACTCTTCCCTAAACTGGCCTTAGTAAGATTGTTGCAGCTCCCAAAAGGCCTAGACGTGCAGTCAATTGCACTCTTCCCTATTGGCCCTTGTAAAAGGTTACCATTGCATTTACCAAAGGCCTCAAAAGTGCAGCTAATATGCCTCTTCCCTACTTGTCCATATGAAAAACTGTTCCTGTTCCATCAAAGCAGTTTCTTCTGATTGATCAAGGAAATAGACAGAGGAATAAATGAATATTCATAGCGATTGACCTTACATTGGGGCATCCTGTAGCTTTTCCCCGAAGGCAGTAATTCGTATTGATTTGACAGAATGTGGGATCTTTTGCTATTTTTTGTCCCTGTTTAATTACAGCTTCATCAAACATGTCTGAAGAGAAAGTTTGATAAAGCTGTAATCAATTATTCAAATATAATCAATTAGTTGGGCAACTATTCTTTCGATTAATCGATTAGTGGTTTAGAACGCAAGATTTTTTATCAGATTTTTTCCGAATTTGATCTAGACAATGTATTGCTGCTTGAGGACGTTTTGGAGGTTTAGTCTATATTTACTGACAAAATTGTTTTTTTTCATCAAACATTGAAAAAAATTTGCTGATTTGTCTGGTTGAATTAAATAACAATTAATTTAATTTTAGCATTGATTGCTGTCTTTAATTAAGATTTGCCAATGGAATAATCATAAAAAAAAATAATTTCTCATTTGAACACTTGAAATAATCACATATATTTATATTTATTGGCAATGTTCATTTGGCAGACTCTACTTTAGTCACATTTACCCAAATCAAAACCAAATGTTTGTCTAGTAAAAGCAGTAAACTTATATTCTATGTCATTGCTGCCCAATTGGGGTTATAAAACTTATTTTTTCAGTTCATGCTAGTTTGGGAAGTTCACAGATTGAAAACACAGACATACACATTTGCACAGGACTAGAATTGCTTGAGTAAGTTTGGGAAATTAAAGGAGGTAAAATTCTGTGTAAACTTTATAGACACAGACGATTCACAGCGGACTAAAGACTCAGACGACAAACAATATTATGACACTTTACACAAGCTCTCAAGGTAAATATTATCCTGTATGAAACTTTGTCCAAATCTCTGTATAGACGGACTTGTGTAGATGATTGTATCTGTTGTTGGTGATGCTACAGTGAGATGCTAACACTCCTGTGCGTGTGTGTGTTGTGTATGTGTGTGTGTTGTGCGTTTGCTGCTGCGTTAGCCTCCAGCTCCCGTCTCCTCAGCAGATGGATCCTCTCTGATTTATGGACTTAGCTCAGAGGACGCTGTTACATGGCACTGCCCCAGGTCTCCTGCCACGGCTCTGCTCACACTGCACACTCTCTCTCATACACCTGCGCTCAGGCAAGCTTTACTTAGACTAAATAAGACGGATCATCAGGTGCAAGAAAAGTCATAACACAAATAACTCAAAACTTCAATCTGAGAAGCGGCAAAACCTATTTAAATCACATCAATGAGATTTCTAATGCAAACTAAAGCCAATATGATAGATTATCGTTTGTTGAGATAGTCCTTGTAGTAAATATTTATCATAGTTTTACAGCCTAAAATAGTCTAGGCTGCAGTTAGCCTAAGTTTATCTAAACTGCAGTTAGCCTAAGTTTATCTATGCTGCAGTTAGCCTAAGTTTATCTAAGCTGCAGTTAGCCTAAGATTATCTAAACTGCAGTTAGCCTAAGTTTATCTAAGATGCAGTTAGCCTAAGCTTATCTAAGCTGCAGTTAGCCTAGGTTTATCTAAAGAAGCAGTTAGTCTAAGCTTATTAAGCTGCAGTTACCCTAAGTTTGCCAAAGCAGCAGTTAGCCTAAGTTAGTCTAGGCAGCAGTTAGCCTAAGTTTATCTAAGCTGAAGTTAGCTTAAGTTTATCTAAACTGCAGTTAGCCTACATTAGTCTAAGCTGCAGTTAGCCTAAGTTTATCTAAACTGCAGTTAGCCTAAGTTTATCTAAACTGCAGTTAGCCTAAGTTTATCTAAACTGCAGTAAGCACATATTAGTCTAAGCTGAAGTTAGCCTAAGTTTATTTAAGATGCAGTTAGAATAAGTTTATCTAAACTGCAGTTAGCCTAAGTTTATCTAAGCTGCAGTTAGCCAAAGTTTATATAAACTGCAGTTAGCCTAAGTTTATCTAAAATGCAGTTAGTCTAAAATTATATAAGCTGCAGTTAGCCTAAGTTTATCTAAATTGCAGTTAGCCTAAAATTATATAAGCTGCATTTAGCCTACGTTTATCTAAACTGCAGTTAGCCTAAGTTAATCTACGCTGCAGTTAGCCTAAGTTTATATAAGCTGCAGTTAGCTTAAATTAATTTAGGCAGCAGTTAGCCTAAGTTAGTCTAAACTGCAGTTATCTTAAGTTAGTTTAGGCAGCAGTTAGCTTAAGTTAGTCTAGGCAGCAGTTAGCCTAAGTTTGACAAAGCAGCAGTTAGCCTAAGTTAGCTTAAGTTTATCTACGCTGCAGTTAGCCTAAGTTAGTCTAAGCTGCAGTTAGCCCAAGTTTATTTAAACTTCAGTTTAGCCTACGTTAGTCTAAGCTGCAGTTAGCCAAAGTTTTCCAAAGATGCAGTTATCAACAAGTGAATTTTGCATTATTTATATCTTGCAAAACTGTGCTGCAGCTTGAGCCCAAACAACCAGAAGCAAACATGAATACAAAACAAGACAGTCGGACGCTGTTATCGATGTATTATTTACTGCCGAGATTAAAAATGGCCGTGTAATTTCCTACAAATCCATACTGAGGGAGTAGCCGAGGTTTTCCAGCGGACATGTGGGTGTGTCGGGACAAACACGGCCTGGAGAACTCTCAAAAACAATTTCCTCGATATGGAGTTACATTAAAAATAATATTACGATTCATTCATCACTAAAGGCAGAGTTAAATCAGAAAGCAGATGTGGGTTTTGCATATTTCAGACTAGGGAGAAGAGATTTCAACACTTGTGATAAGAACGCCATAGAAATGTGATTTAGTACCAAGAATTTTTTACTAATTACGTTTTTTTTAAGCCAAATAACCACAAAATATTCTAGTTTTAGCCTGCAGAAGCTAAGCACTTTTAAATATCCAAAGTTGACATTCCTCACTTGTGTTTAACCCGGAGTTAACCCTGAAAACAGTATTTGTTTTTCAATATATCACAGCCTGCGTATCTCGGAAATGTGCTGCTGCTGTTTTGTTTGGATTAGATTATTTGCGCCGGAGTCGAGCTGGATTCTTCTTGAGCAATATCTGACATTTGTTTAACTTAGAATTAATCTTAACGTGTGTGTTTGACCGGCCAAATATCAGGGAACATATAGTAGACATTGTACTGCTGTTAGATAAAAATTCATTCATTTATTTATTTTTTGGTTAAACATGTTTAAACAATTTACTTAACAAACAGTGCATTACCAAAAAAAAGGAATAGGCTGAAGCATAGCTTATAAATTGCCTATCCTACCATCTCCATACCAATATGCTGAAACAGCTAAATGTAAAAAAAAAAAAAAATGAAAGCAGTCAAAGGATTTGCATGTTTCATCACGTAAAAAATATAAACAAGCATTCATTCTAATCATTTTCATGAAGATAATTTGACTTTATGTCACAGATAAAGTTGGAAACGCGTCACATTTGGAGGCTTGGTTTGTTGTGAGGGAAATCTGTTGGTTCATTAGAAAATGCAACTTTCTCGGTCTTTTAAGACATTTCTTGGTGACTTGGAGTATTTTAAGCACAACTTTTTCAATTCGAGTTCAAGATTAAAACCATAATTTTAATCATTAAAGTACGCACACAAACGGCACATCGTTGTGATAAAGATTGACATATATTGTCTGTTTTTTACACACATGTTTGACTCAATATTGAGTGAAAAAATAAAAAATAGTCATCTTGAAAAAAAAAAAAATAATGAAACTTTTCTTTTGTAAAAGTCTGACTTTCTTCTTGAAAAATTACAACTATTTAAAGCTTTGTAGCAATATTGCGAATTTGTTATATCAATGTTGGCAGTTCGTTGCCTGGAAAATCCAGACGATGTATTGTCTGGCCACCGTGTCCCTCTTTTGGATTTCTGTAGCCGTGATTGACAGATTAATTAGCCAATCAGAGACACGCATCTTCCGCCGTGTGGCTGCTCCCGACAAAAAAAAATAAATGAAAGAAATATCATGTGGAACTGGAAAACATTGCGGATTTTGCAGAATCAATGAGCAAAGCAAAAAACAATTTTAATGTGAGGTGAGTGAACTTAGATTTTGGTCTAAATGACAGACGACAAATCAGCTCCTTTGTTTCATCTGCGTCACGATAATAAGCTAACCTGATTGCCCGGTTAGATGTAGATTTAATCTGAAACGCAGACTGAGGGCGTGGTGACTAGACCCACTCTTCGCAGTTTGCTGAAGCGTGGGTTCTGGATCCCAGGCAAGGCAGTTCAGCCCTCCCCCTGGGTTGGACCATTAATCGAAAAATCGAGAGACCGAATCGAACCGAATCGTCATTTATTTGGTGGTGGGTTTTGAATCGAAAGATCGAAAACCAATCTTTTGTCAGTAAAAATGTGTAGTTTAGTTTAAGCAGAATATTGATATACAGCTTAAAAAAATCTAATAAATAGGACATATTAAGGTTTTTGTTTTGTTTATGTTCATGAATGGCATTTTTCATTTGGTTTTGAAAAGGTTAAACAAAACAAAACTGAATCGAAAATCGAGATTGATCAATATGAGAGGAAAAAAATCGTGATTCTGTTTTTTCCCCAGATCGCACAGCCCTAGTTTGAATATGGCCCTTAAGGAAAAATACCTCCTCTGTCCTAAACTGTGCAGCTTTAAAACAAAACATAGTTGAGTAAAGTAGTCAAACAGAAAAGCTCCACACTGCTCCTTTAACCAAACCTCTCATTAGAACAGCGTTACGTAACTCCTCCAGTGCTTTCTATGTTTGTGACGGTGCTGTCCTGTGGCTGTTTGCGGAGTTGTCGGTTCAAATCCCTCTGATGTCCGGCCTTGGAGCTGCCGGCCCGGCCTTCCCACGATGCACCGCTCCGGGCCACAACAGGAAGTGTACGCGGGGCTTGTTTAGGTTTGTCCCTGTGGTGTGGCCGTAGTGTGAGCTGTTGTGTCAGCTGCCAGACTATTCAAAACACTCTCAAAACAACGCATTCTGTTTAGCCTCGAGTGTGTAGATTTTGATGTTTCTTGGACAGATTTTTGACAATTTGTTTAGTCCAGAAAGCTTGAGATTTAGCAGCACTAGTCAACTATAAACGTATTTGTATTTTATGATCATCATCTGGATTTAACACACAAAGACAGTGGCATTATTAAAGAGTATAATTTTGCTTGTTTATCAAAAATGCAGCTGGAGTTCTGTCTGTAAGATACTGTTCTGAATGTGCCAGATTTGTGATGTCATAAGAACTGTTTCCAAAAGATCTTCCTCTCATAAATCCTACAACACATGGTTAATATCAATATGTATTCATTTTGGCTGCAATTATGGCTAAAAAAAACTCTTTTGACAAACAGCAAAGTAAAAACTGGAGAGGACCACGCAAGCTCAGCCAATCAGAGCGCTGCATTCGGCTCCAGATGAGAACTAAAAATCTTTATTATTCTTATCAGACAGTACACAAAGGTCTCAAGTTGCTGCAGTAATTATTTTTTATTGTTGTTTAAGATGTTTCAAGTTTTTCTGTGTAGTTTAACAGTTACTTTGCCTGGTAATTAGTTACTTTTATCTCTCAGTAACAAGTTACTAACTAACATTTATAAAGAAGTAACCAGTACTAGGTCTGTACTCAATGTATCGATGCGAGGATTAGAGATGGGACGATATACGATATTATTGTTAATCGCGATAATTAAGGGACGCAATTGAATAATCGTGGCATTTTTTCATAATCGTGATAATCGTACGTGGCGATATTTGTATCAGCAGGCGCGCATGTGGCTTCATAAGAACATCTAAAATCTGATGTTGTGAACGCAGTAAAAGCTGTTTTATGGTTAAACAAAGAAAAGGTTCATGTGTTAAAGTTAATTAATGACTCTGAGACAAAGTTTGTAGATTTTTGCTCAACCTTGTAAACATTTGATCACTTTGAATCATTATTGACTGTACTTAAACCAAAATACAATAAGTAGTTGTTTAAACACATACATATTGTGCGCTAACAAATATTTCAGTGATTTTGAATCTGCATTTTACGTTTAGTAAATTATCGCGATTATTTTGGTCACAATAATTGTGAGTGCAAATTTGAATATCGTCCCATGCCTAACGGGGATATATCGTGACAAAGTCATTGGCAATACACCTATCGATACAGGGAGGTGTATCGGGATATTTAAATTCATACAATTTACACTTATGAACCTGGACTGCAGCTTTAAGACTGAAACTGTTGAGCTAAACAAGGATTTATTTGTAAGACACTTGTATTTAATATAAAGAGCAGTGTGAAAATACTATTCATCTGCATTTTGTTATTTTACATAATGAAACTTACATTTCTGAAATTGATTTTAGAGACGGTTATACTCAAAACATGTTTTTACAGCTAAGATACAATACTTTCAGTTTTTTTCTACACTGTGGATAAAAAAATAAAGATCAATGCACTGTATTGTTTCTGCATTATTAAAAATACTTACTGAGCAGATTTTTATGATTTTTTTTCTATCTTGATATGTGACATTTTGAGGAAATTATTATCGATGCACCGATCCGATACTGGGATCGGATATCAGTGCCGATACAGGCATTTTTGCTGGATCGGGTATCGGCTCCATGATATCGGTACAGTCGATATCATTGTTGTGCCTTTAATTGAACATAATGAGACTAATCTAGTGGTTTGTGTTGATTCAGAACATCTCATAATGTTTGACATTTTGTTCAGATTAAGTTGTTAAGTTGTGACTTGTACTGTAACTAACAGTTACATAACACTGCATAACCAAATGTCTTATGCTTTGATAAGAAAATTAGGTATTTCAATTCTTACACTGCTATCGGTTGATATCGAGTATCGGCAAATATTTAAGCCAAAGTATTGGAATCGGTATCGGAACAGAAAAAGCTGGATCGGTGCATCCCTAGAAATTATATTGGGATTTACGTGTGTCAGGACGCGTATCGTATCGAAAGGCTCTTGGCAATACCCAGCCCAAAACCAGTAACTCTCACTAATTACTTTTTTGAAGGAACACTGGCTTTAAGCATTTCTGCAGCTTTAGCATATCAGGCTAGATCCATTTGTTTATTTCCCCTGTAAACATCTCTTTGCAGTCATTAAGCTCTAACTCAAATCCTGACATGAGAAACACCTGAGCTCCATTATAAAAAACGCAAAAGTGTGAAAACCATTTTTAAAATACAATAACTATGCAAAGATCAATATAAGATTAGTTTTTTATAACGTCTGCAATAATAATACGGATTTTAAATATACAACATCATGCTTGTAAGTTTATCTAGTTACTTTGACACTTCATTCATGCCTCTTCTCTTCTAAAACAGCAGCGCTATAATAAAACACTTCTTATTGTTCGGTGCATAGTTCTGCGTTGCCAGGCGACCGAAAAGCTTCCCCAAACCCACTTCTACCACTTCTGCTCTTCAGACAAAAGCCGTCACACGACCTTGCGCCGCGATAAGACTTTGTTAGCCACCAGCTCTGCCCATCTATTTACGTCTCAATTTATGACGCGACCTTTGGCCCCTTCCCCGCCGCATTCCTCCAGGTTCTGTCGCAACTTTATTAAAAAAAAACTGAGGAAGGTCAGCCGGGCAGAAAACAATGAACCAGGAAGTGACATCGAATGGGGAAACAACAAGAACAGAGCAGAATATGGCTCCAAGCAATCTAAATGGAGGAACATATCAGCAGAAATTAAGATTAGGGGATATTTTAAGCGAATCCAAAAGCAATAAAAGATAAAAATGGAAAGATGAGAAGCTGAACTAATGCAGGAATCTCATGTCTTTAAGAAGATGTTTAAAGAACAAGGGTTTTAGGTGGAATAGAGACAGGAAATTTGCAATAAAATGTACATAAGTAGCAGTTTTGAAGATGTATTTGGAGTGAACAGATGATTCAAGAAAGTTAGAGAGAAATCCTAATAATATTTAATACAACCAAAAAAAATAGGACACAAAATAGGTCCAGCCATAGTTCAGTCTTGGTTTAGCAGCCATTGGTTTGTGCCGCACACGTGACCCCTTCATCACCTTCAGACTTTGTGTTTCTGGTCACTAATGTAAGTAAAAGTAAATTAACCGAAGCTGCTCAAAAATCAGGAAAGGTCTGGGCAGTATTGGGTTGAAAATCAAATCTCATGTGACAGTCTGCTTTTCTGATGAAATCGTCATATTGTGATTTCCCTTTTCTCCATTTAATGCATCTGTTTGCTCAAATACAGACTATTTTTCCATCCTAGTTGTCGAGTCCACTTCTTCATAGCGACTCTGGGTTGATTTATGAATATTAGGGCTGTCAAGTGATTAAAATTTGTAATCGCAATTCATCGCATTTCATTAAAAAATTAATACAATAACATTTACAGCTTATGATAATTGAGAATTGAGATCGATTCAATAATGAGAAACTTGTGATGAGAAATTTTGAGTTGAGATGAGAAATGTATATAGGCTAAACTCTTGCATAAAAGGGGGGGTCTGGGTCCTCCCCCGGAAACTTTTGCTGAAAACAGAAGTCATTTCCTGCATTTTGGTGGACTTTAGAGGAATTTCTTCTGCTTTTTTACAGGTGCAGTTCTTGGCCATGGTATATGACATGTTACTATTATGACCTTGTCGTATTTGGACAAAGAGTCCACTTTTTAATGTGAATAAATCAACAGAACGCCTGACGGGCCATGTTAGCTACTTATCAGATAAACGTTTAAGAAAACATCGCTAACGGAAATGTTCCTATATATTTTTTAATTGACTGAAATCCGTCACAGTGACTGAGAACTTTAAGCCTTGTCATAAGCATTTATTACACTGCTCTTTCACAATAAAGACTTTTATTGTGTAGGAGTCACAGGAAGTGTTACTTAGAACTAGCAATGCCAAAAGCAGAACTTTTTGCCAGAGTTTTGACAGAAACTGGACACTGGATGTTTTCAACAACTTGAGTGGACAAAAATCTAATTTAGTGACAACGGACCGCGGCTTTATCGAGAGCACTATAATTAAGTTATATGCAAACTATAACTTAGTTACCCTGGATCTACACTGACTGTGAGGTGGGTTCTGTTCGGTACATGTGCGGGTTTCTTGTAACGTGCCTGTTACACCAGATGCTGTAAACTGTGGTCCGGTTTCATCCAAAGCCACGCAGATTCACGTAAATTCCTGCGAGAATGCTCGTATAATGAATTGAAAGCCGCATCAGACCGCTGTGGTTTCCGGGAAAAATAGACCTAATGCCGAACCTGCATTCAGTGTACATCCGGGGTTATAGTTTAGCATGAGCTTGGTTTAAGAAACAGTAGTAGCCCCTCTACCTCAATAGGTGGGTTTCACATTCTAGAATTCTTGGCAGTTAAAAGCCAGGTGGAGGGCAAGAGGCAATTTTTCCTATTAATAACATTGGACTTTGCAATGAAATTATTCAAAAAATATTTTGCTAATTTAAAAAGTGGTGATTTCTGGATGACTAAACTCATTACTTGTTTACATTACCAAAATAAACAGCATTTAAACAATATTAATTTCACCTGCCCTCCACCTCATTGAAATAACATTGGCCTGCAGAATGTTGTGATGTCACGTGAAACCAACCTATAGAGGGTTAAAGTGAATGTTTAGGTTTTCTGGAGCTATAAGATGCTCATAAAGTTCATTTTAAACACAACATTTCTATAGAAACAGTATTATCATTACTCACTGATCTGTGCCACTTTCACGTTGACCGTCGTGGACATCTTCTCTGCCGCCATGTGCCACCAGTCTTTTCCTAAAGCACTCTTCTCTCCTTTCTCCACCCAGGCTCGTACACGACAGGAGTACGCTCCGGCGTCCTGGATGCTGACGCCCCTCACACTCAGCCGAACCTTCCCCTGGTCCACTCGCTCCAGGCTGGCGTCCGCTCTGTAGTTGGTCTTGTTGACGGCGATCACTCCGTTCCGGTCCATGGTGATGAGGTCGCGGCCGCCGGAGAGCCAGGAGATCTCCAGGCCGATCAGGGCCAGGTTGTCTACGGCGACGGAGCAGAGGAGGGACATGGACTCGCCCGGGGTGAGGGTGAGAGGGGAGACGGAGGAGGCAGTGATGGTGAGAGACTGACCTGTGGAGAGAGAAGGACGTTAGATTAAAATGAGAACGCATGACCTTGTTTGGTCTGTGTGTCGAAGTGTAAGATTCCACACAATAGAAGAGCCTAATTTGCATTGAAAGGTTTTTGTTTTTAAAGAAGACCCATTGTGCTTTTTCCATATAATTAGGAAGAAACTATGGCATAACTAGATCAATAATTCACATTTTGCTCATTGCAAAACACAAAAATGATCTAAAACGGCTTAGAAATAGAAACAGGTCCATTGACTTCCTGTTCAAAACTGCAAACTGATAAGCCACACCTGAACTTTAATACTCCATAGACTTAAAAATTACAGGTTTTTGTTGTTGGAAAGTGTCTACATGACAATTCTAAACCTTACATGTTTTACTCCTAATAAGTAAGTAAGTAAGTAATCTTTATTTGTATAGCGCCTTTCACAGACAGAGAGTCACAAAGCGCTTCACAGTGAGATGAAACAAGTCAGCAGAGGTGATTCGCCTAAACACCTGACGCCTCAACCTCCGACTACCACCAAGTGTTCCCTAACATGCATGTTATTGGTTGGTGGGGAAACCGCAAGAAACTTCCCAGACACGGGGAGGAACATGCAAACTCCACACAGAAAGGCCTGGGCCGTGCGGGAATCAAACCCGCAACCTTCTTGCTCTGAGGCCAGAGAGCTATCCACTCTGCCATCGTGCCCTAAAAATTGTAATAACACAGACAGGTGGGCGGGGATAGGTGGTAGGTAAAGATTTATTTTCTGAGCACTGGAGCATCAGCTGCAGGACAATACAAGATTACTCAAACATGCAGGAATCAATCCAAATACAATTTGGGGTAAACTAATGATGAAAGAACACTGTTGTAACATGAATAAAAAATCTGAAGTATTTTACATAATAGGTACTCTTTAAACACACAAAATCACAAACTTACTTTTCACTTTGGTAAAAAATACAAATCAAATGTATTTATCTGGGATATCAAATATTATGTGGCAATATTGCACATATTTTTAGCCTGTTTTAACATTTTTAGTTTTTAGTCTTTTCAATGAAATGAAATTAAACTGGCTGAAAAGTTGCTCATTATGAGACTTTTTTTATTTGACCCATACTGCAAAAAATAATGTTAAGGCAAGTTAGGGACCATTGCCATTTTTCCATTTTCGGACGATTTTTAAAAGAAACTATAGCATATGCAGATCAATAACTCACATTTCATTCATTGTAAAACACAAAAATAATCTAAAAGCGGTTTCGAAATAGAAGCAAGCCCATTGACTGATTGACCTTTTCATTTTTTAAATGACCATTTATTGTTGTTGGAAAGTGGCTACTTGACAATTGTGACAATTCCAAGACAACACAAGATTACTCAAACATGCATGAATCAATCCAAATACAACTTTAGGCACACCAATAATGTGATAACACTGCTGTAACAAGGTTAGAAACTCAGAAAAGTACTTTTACATCACAGGTCTCCTTTAAATTCATTCACTGCAGCCCTTCTTTAATAATATCTCCTTTAATAATGGCTTTTTTCTCTTCAGATTCCTTATAGACATTACCGTCTTGCTCCAACACATTTTAAACAGTTTTCTCTTTAGGTCATGTCACAGTCTCTTCTTCTTCTCTTTTGTTTAAACATTTCTCTTAAATCCACACGACCTCGCCGCCTCCTCAGTTCCTCCGAGTTTTTTTTTTTTTTTACACATTTGCACATTTCTTTTTTCTGTCGCGACGTAAAGTTACTCTGGCAACCCTATCTCTCGTCTCTCCTCTCAAATCCCTAATGAAACCGCTTTGTAGCCGCGGTATTGACTCTGAGGCCTTTTGTCCGCTCCGAGACTCCGTACGGGAGGGGGGCGTGGTCGTCATGGAGACAGGGAAGTGTATGGTTTAGGGGCGACCAGAGAAGGTTTGGGAAACGCACACAGTGTTGAGTTTTGTGTAGGAGAAAGAGATAGATTAAATGTACATTATTTAAACTTTGGACAGTCCAAAGAGAGACAAGTCCAAGTCAAAAAGAGACAAGTCCAAGTTAAAGAGAGACAAGTCCAAGTCAAAGAGAGACAAGTCCAAGTTAAAGAGAGACAAGTCCAAGTCAAAGAGAGACAAGTCCAAGTCAAAGAGAGACAAGTCCAAGTTAAAGAGAGACAAGTCCAAGTCAAAAAGAGACAAGTCCAAGTTAAAGAGAGACAAGTCCAAGTCAAAGAGTGACAAGTCCAAGTTAAAGAGAGACAAGTCCAAGTCAAAAAGAGACAAGTCCAAGTTAAAGAGAGACAAGTCCAAGTCAAAGAGAGACAAGTCCAAGTCAAAGAGAGACAAGTCCAAGTTAAAGAGAGACAAGTCCAAGTCAAAAAGAGACAAGTCCAAGTTAAAGAGAGACAAGTCCAAGTCAAAGAGAGACAAGTCCAAGTTAAAGAGAGACAAGTCCAAGTCAAGTCCAAGACGAAGAGAGACAATTCCCAGTCAAAGAGAGACAGGTCAAGTCAAAGAAAGGCTAGTCTCAAGTCAAAGAAAGGCCAGTCTCAAGTCAAGTCCCAAGTTAAGGAGACACAAATCCAAGTCAAGTCTAAAGTCAAAGAGAGAAAACTCTAACAGGCTGATTCCACATCCTACATAAGTACTATCACAGTACTTGTATTTAATGTTTATACGGATAGATGCTTTGCCAGTTGGACTTTCACTTTATCTCACTGGACTCATCCACGTAAGATGTTTGATCCCATCAAACACAGCAGTTATTTGCACTCCTGCTGCACAATAAAGAGCTATTTAGGTTTTAAATGAAACTTTTGTGTCATAAACTTGTGCTCTCCACACATACTCTTCTCATGCTCCTCGGGGCTTTGCAACCCGGCAGAGAAAAAATGCATCCAATATGTGAGGCATTGCGCACAAAATCTGAGGTGTTTTGTGGCACAGAGCAGCGTAGTGGATATGTAAGATGTGGAATCAGCCTGTAAGTCAAGTCTCAGGTTAAAGAGAGACAAGTCTAAGTCAAGTCCGGAGTCAAAGAGACAGTTTATAGGCCAGAAATGACAGTAATTGAGACGCCTTCCATCAGGTTGAATGGGGAAACTTCTTTGATTAAAACAACAAGCAGCTGTTTGGATCAGGTCTGAACCGGTCTGACAGACGTCTGTCTCCTGAAGCTTAACACAGCGTTTTTCTCACCATTTTTTCATTCACCTGAATGTAACTTTTAAGGGTCGTAGTTTAATTTACAAATGCTGATTTAGCAGCATAATTTTTATTTTCTCACAGTAATAAACTCTTGTAGTTACTGACAAGTAGTGCGCGTGCATCACCTGTGTTTATAAACAAGAAAAATCCCTCTTTATAGTAATTGAATAATACTTTGCTGCTATGTTTAGGTTCCAAAACATATCATGAGCTGAAGAAAAACTCATTGGTGGGGATAGGTAGTACACGACATTTCTGACTCTTTGAGCATCACAAATATTTTAATTCATCTACAACACGAATGAGGATCTGCACACAAACACTTCTTCTAACTTGTCTGTGGTGTGAATTTACAAAAACTCCAACAGATGTGTGGTTCCTTGTTTGTGTCTAAACTTTGATACTTGGCTCGTCCTTGGTTGTGAGAGTTCAGTCCTGACAGAGACAGTCCGGTTTCTTTTATCTCTCACACAAAGGACAGGGACGCTTTAAGACTCCCTTCAGGGACGTTATCTGGGCTTCAATAACACTCTGCTAATGTGTCACTGAGCTGTGCAGCCTACGGGACAAAACCCAGGGCCAAACGTGCTCCGTCCTCCACTGAAGACACAAGAGGCATTCTCATCTCTCACTTTAAAGGAGAGAAACCTATAATAATATCAACTTGTGGCAAAGGGACTAATTTAGGCTATTTCATGTATTATTTAGTCAATTTATTGTGATTAGGGGTGCAACTAATATTTATTCTGGTATTTTGAAAACATGATTTTTGCCAGATTTGAGTTGAAGTAACATCGCTTGAGGAGGTCCTGGAGATGTAGATTTTTAGATTGTCCAAAGTATCAAAAATTTCTGTTCAGTCTGAGGCTCTTCCACAGCTCATGGATGTTTGAAACGTATGTAAAGAAGAGTAAAAGATTGTTCGATCACTAAATTAGTTGACAAGTATTTCAATAATCGATTAGTTGTAATTAACTTGTTGCAAGTTCGGTGCAAGACGGGACTCGCGGGACTCATGCAAATTCTGCAAGACTTAGAAAGTATTCTCAAAATTGTTCTATAGGCAAATCATTAGTTCTAAGCAAAAATGTGCATAATTACACCATCTCAGTCTGTGAAATAGTCAATGAAATGGTTAGTATTTAGTGTTTTTTTCACCTTTCAAGGCACTCAATGCTTTTTACAATCTCTGTCTGTTACACTCACTCAATGTAACAGACAGTGTGGGTTAAGTGTTTTGCCCAAGGACCAAGGACACAACAATAATTCACTCTAATGTTCATCTAATGTTCCAGCGTTCTCCCATCCAAGCACTGACCAGGTCCTGTTTTGATTAGCCTCTGAGGTTTTGAAAAGATCAGGCTCTGAGAAGCTGGTCTTGATTAAATATAATTTAAATGTGCAGAGAAGAAGCTCATCAGTGACTGTACAGCTTCATTAATATGTCACATATTAATCAGATATGACCATTGTGCTTCACTGTGAGAGGAACTGAACAACACTTCTGCCACTTATGCAAACATCACATGATGACATTAGACACAACAGTGAGAATTCAAGTAAACTAAATATAACAAAAATTTGAGTAAAAAATTGTAATTTGTCTAATAATAAATCAGGCTTAGAGTGAATAGTCAAAACCTTGTTGTAAAGTTTGATTTGTGTAGTAGGCCTGGGCCGATATGTTTCTGCAGGAACCTTTTTAAAATCACAAAACATACAAATTAAGACTTCTGCACGAGTCATGACCTTTTAATTGTTAATTAATGTTTTAATTGACCTTTTTAACCAGGAATGTTCCAGTGAGTTTCAGAATCTCTTTGCAAAAATTAGCCCTGGGGGAGGAGAGGTAATAATTTGACTGGTAGGAGAAAATGGAGCACCCAAAGAAAGCCTGCGCAGACATGAGGAGAACAAGCAAACTCCACACAGAAAGGCCCCGGGTCGACTGGAGTTGAAACCAGGATCTTCTTGCTGTAGGCCAAAGCACTAACCACTGTGCCACCCTGTCGTCCCTACAGTATTTCACCGTAATTCTGAAGATACAAAGGTATATTTTGCTACAAATACAACCAAACAACAGTAGAAACACCAACTGTATTATATTATTGAGATTACTGTGAAGAATGTTATGTCAGGTAAAGCTGCAGCAGTAGGAAATAAATCGGAAAATCTGACAGAAACTGCTTCATTAAAAATTTAAAAGCTGTGCAAACATTTTTAAGACAAACAACAGCAAGTTTGGGACTTTTTCAGGCCTTAAATTCAAACTTTTCTATTTTAAAGGGAACATATTATGTAAAATCTACTTTTCTAAGTTTTTAATCATGTTACAACAATGTTCTTTCATCATTAGCTTACCCAAAGTTATGTTTGGATTGATTCCTGCATGTTTAAGTTATCTTGTATTGTCCTGCAGATGATGCTCTAGTGCTCAGAAAATCCCTGTCGTCACCCACCAACTATCCCCGCCCACTTGTCTGTATTTACTTACGATTACTCAAAAATTCAGATTTTTAACATTCATTCATTCATTTCTACCGCTTAATCCCGTTAGGGGTCGCAGGTGACTGGAGCCTATCCCAGTGACTTTGGGCCTTAGGTGGGGGACACCCTGGACAGTGGCCAACTTGCCGCAGGGTTAGACAGACAAACATTCACTCTCTCATTCATTCACTCAGGGAAATTTACAGTGATGCCCAATTAACCTAAACATGCATGTTTTGGAGGTGGGAGGAAACCGGAGTACCCGGAGAAAACTCACGGTGACACGGGGAGAACATGCAAACTCCACCCAGAGAGATCGTGAGATGTTGATATGGTCCGACCCGGGAGTCGAACCCACGACCTCCTTATTGGGAAGCCAGAGCTCTACCACTCTGCTACCGTGCACCCCAAGATTTTTAACAACAAAAATGTAATTAAAAATCTGTGACTTACAAAAGTTGAATTTTATAATAAAGAGGCGGGGCTTATCAGTTCTGAAGTTTTGAACTGGAAGTCAATGGAGCCGTTTTAGATTATTTTTATGTTTTACAAAGAACAAAATGTGAATTATTGATCTGTATGTGCCATAGTTTCTTCCTAATATAGAGAAAAATCACAATAGGTCTCCTTTACAACCCAGCAGAAATATATTTTGTTTATCCTTAGACGTTGCTGTGACTGTGGGCTCTACAAAAATGAATTGATTGATCCTTTAATAAAATACTTGAACTCTTGCCTTGCTCTTTGGCTAAATACTATCTGATTAATTGCCACACTGGTGAAATAACGAGTCCGGTTTTACTCACTGATGGGCGTGACGGTGACCGGTCCCATCTCTTTGGTGCTCTCGACGATCTGCAGCCACTGTCCGCTGGCCTCGTGGCTCCACTCGGTCCCGGTGCAGCCGTAGGTCCCGTCGTCCGAGGTCGTCACTTTGGAGAGGACCAGCTCGAAGACGCCGTTTCTGCCGGCACCAGACGCACGCCGCCGTCTGAGTATCTGAGCAGAAGAGAAAGGTAAAAGCATATGTAAGCATAGATTATGTCTCTGTTGGATTATCTTAACTTTTTCCCTTTTTTCATGTTGCACTGGTGATTCTCAACCTTTTCTCGTCAAAACTCTCAAATAACTGTAAACCTTTGTGACTCCCAAAATACAAAAAGTTGGCTTCGATTTGATTCTTGTAGACTGACAATCTTCTGTTCGAGTTTGAGGTAAATACAAACATGTAATTTTTCAGAAAGTTCCTTCTTCACTGTCAGTGGCTAAATGTCTGACCAGTGTTGCCAGATTTTCAAAGAGAAACAAGCGACAAACAAGAATATAATGACTTTTAGACATGAAAACATGCTCAAAATCCATGTTTCAGTCATAAATAATATATTTTTGTAAATCAAACTTAACATTACTAAGGCTGCATTCACAATACAAACTGAAACAGATCAACTCGATTGGAAACCAAAGTTGCATCATTGTCTCTTTCTCTAAACTAGCCCGGTTCTGTTCACAAAACACTTTTTGCCATGCGATCCAGTGCAGTAGAGACACATCTGCCTTTCACCTGTGGAGGCGCTGTGGGACAGAAACATGTTACACAACAGTAAAGAAGACACCGGCTTCTTGCTACATCAACACTACAACTACGTCAAAACAAACACGCAGCTCGACTTTATATTTGTGTTTTTATGGATCTGTCCCACAACTTCTCTCACATAACGGACCCAGAGTGAGTGAAGACGTAGTGTCACTCACTCTGAGAAGCGTACTTTCTAGTGAACTAGAAAGTACGCTTCTTTATAGTACGCAAGAAGCGTACTAATTTACAACTAAAAAGGTAATGAAGCTTTATATAAAGCATAAATGTGGTACCTGCGTGTGTACTGGTGTGTACTGGGGTAATGTGGTACCTGCGTGTTGTACTGGGGTAAATGTGGTACCTGCGTGTGTGGGTAGTAAATGTACCTGCGTGTGTACCTGCGTGTGTACTGGGGTAAATGTAGTACCTGCGTGTGTACTGGGGTAATGTATGTGGGGTAAATGTGGTACCTGCGTGTTGTACTGGGGTAAAATGTAGTACCTGCGTGTGTACTGGTAATGTAGTACTGTGTACTGGGGTAAATGTGGTTTGCGTGTGTACGGTGTAATGTAGTACTGCTGGGGTAAATGTGGTACTGCGTGTGTACTGTAAATGTGGTACCTGCGTGTGTACTGGTGTAAATGTAGTACCTGCGTGTGTACTGGGGTCAGACATAAATGTAGTCCTGCGTGTGTACTGGGGTCAGTAAATGTAGTACCTGCGTGTGTACTGGGGTAAATGTGGTACCTGCGTGTGTACTGGGGTAAATGTAGTACCTGCGTGTGTACTGGGGTAAATGTAGTACCTGCGTGTGTACTGGGGTAAATGTAGTACCTGCGTGTGTACTGGGGGTAAATGTGGTAATGCGTGTGTACTGGGTTAAATGTGATACCTGCGTGTGTACTGGGGTATGTAGTACCTGCGTGTGTATGGGGTAAATGTAGTATATAATATAGAATATAAATGACTTTTAGACATGAAATATGCTCAAAATCATGTTTCAGTCATAAATAATATTTTTTGTAAATCAAACTTAAACATTACTAAGGCTGCATTCACAATACAAACTGAAACAGACTCAACTCGATTGGAAACCAAAGTTGCATCATTGTCTCTTTCTCTAAACTAGCCCGGTTCTGTTCACAAAACACTTTTTGCCAATCGATCCAGTGCAGTAGAGACACATCTGCCTTTCACCTGTGGAGGCGCTGTGGGACAGAAACATGTTAACAAACAGTAAAGAAGACACCGGCTTTTCTGCTACATCAACAACTACAACTACGTCCAAAACAAACACGCAGCTCGACTTTATATTTGTGTTTTTATGGATCTGTCCCACAACTTCTCTCACATAAACGGACCCAGAGTGAGTGATAAGACGAAGTGTCACTCACTCTGAGAAGCGTACTTTCTAGTGAACTAGAAAGTACGCTTCTTTATAGTACGCAAGAAGCGTACTAATTTACAACTAAAAAGGTAATGAAGCTTTAATAAAAGACATAAATGTGGTACCTGCGTGTGTACTGGGGTAAATGTGGTACCGCGTGTGCGTGTGTACTGGGTAAAATGTAGTACCTGCGTGTGTACTGGGGTAAATGTAGTACCTGCGTGTGTACTGGGGTAAATGTAGTACCTGCGTGTGTACTGGGGTAAATGTAGTAGTAATGTGGTACCTGCGTGTGTACTGGGGTAAATGTAGTACCTGCGTGTGTACTGGGGTAAATGTAGTACCTGCGTGTGTACTGGGGTAAATGTGGTACCTGCGTGTGTACTGGGTAAATGTAGTACTGCGTGTGTACTGGGTAAATGTGGTACTTGCGTGTGTACTGGTGTAAATGTAGTACCTGCGTGTGTACTAGGGTAAATGGTACCTGCGTGTGTACTGTGTGTATGTGGTACCTGCGTGTGTACTGGTGTAAATTAGTACCTCGTGTTCTGGGGTCAGACATAAATGTAGTACTGCGTGTGTACTGGGGTCAGACATTGGGTTTATTTCTGAGGGCGTTTTTTGGAAT